>OX422218.1:29748943-29823950 GCA_949130495.1 Sambucus nigra | reverse complement strand
GGGGGTTGTTTCGAGTTTTCACCCTCTAACGCCTTGTTTTATGCTTAAGTCTAGTAAAATGTAAATTAACATCATACTCTCAAAGTAGGAGACCCGCGGTTGCGGGATCAGTTCCTACGTGTTACATTGGTCCTGTGGAGGTGTTGGTGCCACCCACGGGGACGTTCGGGAGTTGTTTCGAGTTTTCTCCCTCTAACGCCCTGTTTTGATAAAGTCTATAAATATGAAAATTACCATCGTATTCTCAAACCGTGAGTCCCGCGGCTGCGGGGTGAGTTCTTAAGAGTTATATTGGTCCCATGTGAGGTGTTGGTTCCACCCAAGGGGGTGTTGGGGATCGTTTCGAGTTTTCACCCCTCTAACACCATATTTTAAGCCTAAGTCTAGAAATATTCAAATTCTCATCGTATTCTCAAACAGGGAGTCCCGCGGCAGCCACGGTCAGTTCCTACGATTTACATTGGTCCCGTGGAGGTGTTGGTGCCACCCACGGGGACATTTGGGGGTCGTTTCGAGTTTTCACCCACTAACGCCATGTTTTTAAACTTAAGTCTAGAAATATGTAAATTATCATCACATTCTCAAACCAGGAGACCCGCGATTGCGGGGTCAGTTACTACGATTTAAATTTGTCTCGTGGGTGGTTTTGGTTCTACCCACGGGGGACATTCGGGAGATGTTTCGAGTTTTCACCCTCTAAACCCATGTTTGGACTAAGTCTAGAAATATGCAAATTACTGTCCTATTTTCGAATCGGTAGTCTCGTGGCTGCAGAGGTCAGTTCCTACAAGTTACATTGGTCCCGTAGGAGGTGTTGGTGCCACCCAAGGGGACGTTCGGGGGCTGTTTCGAGTTTCAGCCCTCTAACGTCGTGTTTTTAAGCCTAAGTCTAAAAATATGAAAATTACCATCGTATTCTTAAAACGGGAATCCGAGGTTACAACGTTAGTTCCTACGAGTTACTTTGGTCCCGTGGGAGGTGTTGGTCCCACCACGGGCACGTTAGGGGGATATTTTGAGTTTTCACCCTCCAACACCAGGTTTTTAAGCGAAAGACAAGAAATGTACAAATTATCATCATATTCTCAAACTGGGAGACCCGCGGCTACGGGGTCAGTTTACAACGAGTTACATTGGTCCCGTGGGAGGTGTTGGTGCCACCCATGGGGACGTTCGGGAGCTGTTCGAGTTTTCACCCTCTAACGCCATGTTTTGATTAAGTTTAGAAATATGCAAATTACCATTGTATTCTCAAACCGAAAGTCCCGCGGCTGCGTGGTCGGTTCCAACGAGTTACATTGGTCCCGTGGGAGGTGTTGGTGCCACCCATGGGGACCTTCGTGTGTTGTTTCGAGTTTTCACCCTCTAATTCCATGTTTTTTAGGCTAAGTCTTGAAATATGCAAATTATTGTCGTATTCCCAAATCGGGAGTCCTGCGGCTGCGCGGTCAGTTCCTACGAGTAACATTGGTCCCGTGTGAGGTGTTGGTGCCACCCACGGGGACGTCCGAGGGCTGTTTCTAGTTTTCACTCTTTAATGCAATTTTTTTAATCCTAGGTCTATAAATATGTTTATTATCATCGTATTGTGAAACTGGAAGACCCGTGGCTACGGGGTCAGTTCCCACGAGTTACAACAGTCCCGTGGGAGGTGTTGGTGCCACCCACGGGGTTGTTTGGGAGGATTTTTGAGTTTTCACCCTCTAACGCCACGTTTTGATTAAGTCTAGAAATATGTAAATTACCATCGTATTCTCAAACCGAGAGTCCGGCGGCGGCACGGTCAGTTCCTACGAGTTACGTTGGTCCCGTGGGAGGTGTTGGTGCCACCCACGGGGACGTTCGGGTGTTATTTTGAGTTTTCACCATCTAAAGCCATTTTTTAAGCCCAAGTCTATAAATATGAAAACTATCTTCGTATTCTCAAAACCGGTAGTCCCGTGGCTGCACGGTCAGTTCATACGAGTTACATTGGTCCCGTGGGAGGTGTTGGTGCCACCCATGGGGACGTTCGGGGGCTGTTTCGAGTTTTCACCCTCTAATGCCATTTTTTAAGACTAAGTCTTGAAATATGCAAATTGCCATCGTATTCTCAAACTCGGAGTCCCGCGGCTGCGGGGTCAATTCCCACGAGTTACATTGGTCCCGTGGGAGGTGTTGGTCCCACCCACGTGGACGTTTGGTGGTCGTTTCGAGTTTTCACCGTCTAACGCCATGTTTTTAAGCCTAAGTCTAGTAATATGCAAATTACCGTCGTATTCTCAAATCGGGAGTCCCGCGGCTGTGGGGTCAGTTCCTACTTAAACGCCATGTTTTTAAGCCTAAGTCTAGAAATATGCAAATCACCATTGTATTCTCAAAGCGAGAGTCCCGTGGATGCGTGGTTGGTTTCTACAAGTTACATTAGTCCCGTGGGAGGTGTTGGTGCCACCCACAGGGACGTTCGGGGGTTGTTTTGACTTTTCACCCTCTAACTCCATGTTTTTAAGCATAAGTCTAGAAATATACAAATTACCGTAATATTCTTTAACCGAGAGTCCCGCGGCTGCGTGGTCAGTTCCTACGAGTTATATTGATCCCGTGGGAGGTGTTGGTGCCACCCACGGGGACGTTCGGGGGTTGTTTCGAGTTTTCACCCTCTAACGCCATGTTTTTAAGCTTAAATATTAAAATATATAAATTATCGTAATATTCTTAAACCGGGAGACCAGCGATTGCGGGGTCAGTTACCACGAGTTACATTGGACCTGTGGGAGGTTTTGGTGCCACCCACGGGGACGTTCGGGAGTTGTTTCGAGTTTTCACCCTCAAACACCATGTTTTGATTAAGTTTAGAAAATATGCAAATTACCATCATTTTCTCAAACCGGGAGTCCCGCGGTTGTGGGGTCAGTTCCCACGAGTTAGATTGGTCCCGTGGGAGGTGGTGGTGCCACCCACGGGGATGTTTGGGGGCTGTTTCGAGTTTTTAACCTCAAACTCCATGTTTTTAAGCCTAAGTCTAAAAATATGCAAGTTACAATCGTATTCTCAAATCGGTAGTCCCGCGATGGCGGGGTCAGTTCCTACGAGTTACATTCGGGGGCTGTTTCAAGTTTTCACCCCTCAACGCCATGTTTTTAAGCTTAAGTCTAGAAATATGTAACCTATCATCATATTCTAAAATCGGGAGACCCGCAGTTGTGGGGTCAGTTCCTACGAGTTACATTGGTCCCGTGGGAGGTATTGGTGCCACCCACGGGGACGTTCGGGAGCTATTTTGAGTTTTCACCCTCTAACGCCATGTTTTTATTATGTCTAAAAATATGCAAATTAACTTCGTTTTCTCAAATCGGCAGTCTCGCGGTTGCGAGGCCATTTTCTACTAGTTAAATTGGTCCCGTGTTATGTGTTGGTGCCACCCACGGCGACGTACAGGGCCTGTTTTGTGTTTTCGCCCTCTAATGCCATTTTTTAATCCTAAGTGTAGAAATATACAAATTACAGTCGTATTCTTAAATCGAGAGTCCTGCGGCTGCGCGACCAGTTCCTATGTGCTACATTGGTTACGTGGGAGGTGTTGGTGCCACCCACGGGGACGTTTGTGGGTCATTTCGAGTTTTCACCCTCTAACGCCATGTTTCTGAGCCTGAGTTTAGAAATATTCAATTTATCTTCATATTCTCAAATCGAGAGTCCCGCGGCGGCGTGACCAGTTCCTACCTGTTACATTGATCCCATGGGAGGTGTTGGTGCCACCCACGGGGACGTTCGGGTGCTGTTTCGAGTTATCACCCTCTAATGCCTTATTTTTAAGCTTAAGTCTAGAAATATGTAAATTATCATCATATTCTCAAACCGGGAGACCCACGGTTGCGGGGTCAGTTCCTACGAGTTACATTGGTCCCATGGGAGGTGTTGGTGCCACCCACAGGGACGTTGGAGAGCTGTTTCGAGTTTTCACCCTCTAACGCCACGTTTTGATTAAGTCTAGAAATATGAAAATTACCATCGAATTCTCAAACCAGGAGTCCCGCGGCTGCGTGGTCAGTTCCTATGAGTTACATTGGTCCCGTGGTAGGTGTTGGTTCCACCCATGGGGACGTTCGGGGCCTGTTTCGAGTTTTCACCCTCTAATTCCATGTTTTGATTAAGTCTAGAAATATGCTAATTACCATCGTATTCTCAAAACGGGAGCCCCGCAGCTACGCGGTCAGTTCCTACGAGTTACATTGGTCCCATGGGAGGTGTTGGTGCCACCCACGGGGACGTTTGGTGGTCATCTCGAGTTTTCACCCTCTAACGCCATGTTTTTAAGCCTGAGTCTAGAAATATGCAAATTACCATCGTATTGTCAAACCGGGAGTCCCGCGGCTGCGGGGTCAGTTCCTATGAGTTACATTGGTTCCATGGGAGGTGTTGGTACCACCCACGAGGATTTTTGGTGGTCGTTTCGAGTTTTCACCCTCTAACACCATTTTTATGCCAAAGTCTAATAATATGCAAATTACCGTCGTATTGTCAAATCGGGAGTTCCGCGACGGCGGGGTCAGTTCCTACTCTAACGTCATATTTTAAAGCCTATGTCTAAAAATACAAAAATTATCTTCATATTCTCAAACCGAGAGTCCCGTGGATGCGTGGTTAGTTCTTACGAGTTACATTGGTCCCGTGGGAGGTGTTGGTGCCACCCACGGGGATGTTCATGGGCTATTTCGAGTTTTCACCCTCTAACGTCATTTTTTAATGTCTAGAAATATGCAAATTACCGTTGTATTCTCAAATAGGGAGTCCCGCGGCTGCGGGGTTAGTTCCTATGAGTTTCATTCGTCCCATGGGAGGTGTTGGTGACACCCACGGGGACGTTCGGATGCTGTTTCGAGTTTTCACCCTCTCTAGCCTTGTTTTTATGCTTAAGTCAAGAAATATGTAAATTTTCGTCATATTCTCAAACCAGGAGACACGTGGTTGCGGGATCAATTCCAACGTGTTACGTTGGTCCCGCGAGAGGTGTTGGTGCCACCCACGGGGACGTTTGGGAGTTGTTTTGAGTTTTCTCCCTCAAACGCCTTATTTTGATAATATGAAAATTACCATCGTATTCTCAAACCATTAGTCCCGCGGCTGCGGGGTGAGTTTTTAAGAGTTATATTTGTCCCATGTCAGGTGTTGGTGCCACCCAAGGGGATGTTTGGGGGTCGTTTCGAGTTTTCACCCTCTAACGCCATATTTTTAATCCTACGTCTAGAAATATGCAAATTATCATCGTATTCTCAAACCGAGAATCCCACGGCTACGGGGTCAGTTCATATGAGTTACATTGGTCCCGTGGGTGCTTTTGGTTCTACCCACGGGGATGTTCGAGAGCTATTTTGAGTTTTCACCCTCTAACGCCATGTTTGGATGAGGTCTAGAAATAAAAAATTATTGTCATATTCTTAAATCGGTAGTCTCGTGGCTGCGAGGTCATTTCCTACGGGTTACATTGGTCCCGTAGGAGGTGTTGGTGCCACCCAAGGGGACGTTTGGGTGTTGTTTCGAGTTCTCACCCTCTAACGCCATGGTTTTAAGCCTAAGTCTAGAAATATGCAAATTAACGTCGTATTCTCAAACCGGTAGTCCCGCGGCTGCGGGGTCAGTTTCTACTATAACGCCATGTTTTTAAGCCTAACTATAGAAATTTGCAAATTACCGTCGTATTCTCAAACCGGGAGTCCCACGGCTGCGTGGTCAGTTCCTATGAGTTACATTAGTACCGTGGGAGGTGTTGGTGCCACCCACAGAGACATTCAGGGGTTGTTTCGAGTTTTGACCATCTAATGCCATTTTTTAAGCCGAAGTCTAGAAATATGAAAATTTCCATCGTATTCGCAAATCGGGAGTCCCACGGATACGGGGTCAGTTCCCATGACTTACATTGGTCTCGTGGGAGGTGGTGGTGCCACCCATTGGGACGTTCGTGGGCTGTTTCGAATTTTCACGATCAAACTCCATGTTTTTAAGCCTACGTCTAAAAATATTCAAATTACCATCGTATTCTCAAACCAGTAGTCCTGCGGCGGTGGGATCTGTTCCTATGAGTTACATGGGTCCCGTGTGAGGTGTCGGTGCCACCCACAGGGACGTTCGGGGGTTGTTTCGTGTTTTCACCCTCTAACACCATGTTTTTAAGCATAAGTCTAGAAATATGAAAATTATCATCGTATTCTCAAGCCGAGAGTCCCGAGGCAACGTGGTCAGTTCCTACGAGATACATTGGTACCGTGGGAGGTGTTGGTGCCACCCATAGGGACGTTCGGGGGTTGTTTCGAGTTTTGACCCACTAATGCCATTTTTTAATCCTAAGTCTTGAAATATGCAAATTGTCATCGTATTCTCAAACCGGAAGTCCCGCGGTTACGGGGTCAGTTCCCACAAGATACATTGGTCCCGTGGGAGGTAGAGGTGCCTAGGACGGGGACATTTGGGGGCTGTTTCATGTTTTCACCCTCTAATGCCATGTTTTTAAGCTTGAGTCTAGCAATATGCAAAATACCTTCATATTCTCAAACCGGGAGTCCCGCGGCAGCGGGGTTAGTTCCTACGAGTTACATTGGTCCCAAGGGAGGTGTTGGTGCCTCCCACGGGGATGTTTGGTGGTCGTTTTGAGTTTTCACCCTCTAACGCCATGTTTTTAAGCCTAATTCTAGTAATATGCAAATTACCGTTGTATTCTCAAATCGGGAGTCCCGCGGCTACGTGGTTAGTTCCTACGAGTTACATTGGTCCCGTGGGAGGTGTTGGTGCCACCCACGGGGATGTTCGGGGGCTGTTTCGAGTTTTCACTCTCTAACACCATGTTTTCAAGCCTAAGTCTATAAATATGAAAATGACCTTCATATTCTCGAACTGAGAGTCCCGCGCTGCGTTGTCAGTACCTATGAGTTACATTGATCCCGTGGGAGGTATTGGTGCCACCAACGGGGACGTTAGGGGGTTGTTTCTAGTTTTCACCCTCTAATGCCATGTTTTTAAGCCTAAGTCTAGAAGTATGTAAATTATCATCATATTCTCAAATCGGGAGTCCCGCTGCTGCGTGGTTAGTTCCTACAAGTTACATTGGTCCCGTGGGAGGTGTTGGTGCCACCCACGGGGACATTTGGGAGCGATTTCGAGTTTTCACCCTCTAACGCCATATTTTGATTATGTCTAGAAATATGAAAATTACCATCTTATTCTCAAACCGATAGTCTCGCGGCTGCGTGGTCAGTTCCTACGAGTTAGATTGGACTCGTGTGAGGTGTTGGTGCCACCCACGGGGCAGTTCAAGGGCAGTTTTGAGTGTTCACCTTCTAACGCCATGTTTTTAACCCTAAGTCTATAAGTATATAAATTATCGTCAGTTCCCACGAGTTATAATAGTCTCGTGGGAGGTATTGGTGCCACCCACGGGCACGTTCAGGAGCGACTTTGAGTTTTCACCCTCTAACGCCATGTTTTGATTAAGTCTAGAAATATGCAAATTACCATGGTATTCTCAGACCGGGAGTCCCGTGGCTGCGGGGCCAGTTCCCACGAGTTACATTAGTCCCACGGGAGGTGGTGGTGCCACCCACGGAGACCTTTGGGGGCTGTTTCGAGTTTTCAACCTCAAACTCCATGTTTTTAAGCCTAAGTCTAAAAATATGCATGTTACCATCGTATTCTCAAACCGGTAGTCCCGCGGGTGCGGGGTCAGTTCGTACAAGTTACATTGGTCCCGTGGGAGGTGGTGGTACCACCTATGGGGACGTTCAGGGGCTGTTTCGAGTTTTCACTCTCAAACGCCATGTTTTTTAGCCTATGTCTAAAAATATGAAAATTACCATCGTATTCACAAATCGGTAGTCTCGCGGCCGTGGGGACACTTTCTACGAGTTACATTGGTCGCTTGTGAGGTGTTGGCGCCACCCACGGGGACGTTCGAGGGATGTTTCGAGTTTTCACCCTCTAGCACCATATTTTTAAGCCTAAGTCTAGAAATATGCAAATTACCGTCGTACTCTCAAACCAAGAGTCCCGAGGTTGCGTGGTCAGTTCCTACGAGTTAAATTGGTACCGTGGGAGGTGTTGGTGACACCCACTGGGCCGTTCGGGGGATGTTTCGAGTTTTGACCCTTTAATGTCATTTTTTAAGCCTAAATCTAGAAATATGCAAATTGCCATCGTATTCACAAACCGAGAGTCCTGCGGCTGCGGGGTCAGTTCCCATAAGTTACATTGGTCCCGTGGGAGGTGGTGGTGCCAACAATGAGGTCATTTGGGTGCTGTTTCGAGTTTTCACCCTCAAACGCCATGTTTTTTAGCCTAAGTCTAAAAATATGCAAATTACTATCGTATTCTGAAACCGGTAGTCCCGTGACGGCGGGTTCAGTTCCTACGAGTTACATTGGTCCCCAGGGAGGTGTTGGTGCCACACACTGGGACGTTCGGTGGATGTTTTGAGTTTTCACCCTCTAACATCATGTTTTTAAGTCAAAGTCTAAAAATATGCAAAATTACATTAATATTCTCAAACCGGGAGTCCCGCGGCCGCGTGGTCTGTTCCTTCGAGTTAGATTGATATAGTGGGAGGTGTTGGTGCCACCCACGGGGACGTTCGGGGGATGTTTCGTGTTTTCACCTTCTAATGCCATGTTTTTAAGGTTGAGTCTAGAAATATGCAAATTACCTTTATATTCTCAAATCAGGAGTCCCGCGGCTGCGAGGTCAGTTCCTACGAGTTACATTGGTCCCGAGGGAGGTGTTGGTGCCTCCAACTATGATGTTTGGGGGTCGTTTTGAGTTTTCACCCTCTAACACCATGTTTTTAAGCCTAAGTTCAGTAATATGCAAATTACCATCGTATTCTCAAATCGGGAGTCCCGCGGATGCGTGGTTAGTTCCTACGAGTTATATTGGTCCCGTGGGAGGTGTTGGTGCCACCCACGGGGACGTTCGGTGGTTGTTTCGAGTTTTCACCCTCTAATGCCATGTTTTTAAGCCCAAGACTATAAATATGAAAATTACCTTCGTATTCTCAAATCGAGAGTCCCGCGTTGCGTTGTCAGTTCCTATGAGTTACATTGATCCCGTTGGAGGTGTTGGTGCCACCCACGGGGACGTTCAGGGGCTGTTTCGAGTTTTCACCCTCTAATGCCATGTTTTTAAGCCTAAGTATCGAAGTATGTAAATTATCATCATATTCTCAAACCGGGAGACCCGCAATTGCGGGGTCAGTTGCTAAGATTTACATTGGTCCCGTGGGAGGTTTTGGTGCCACCCACAGAGACGTTCGGGGGCTGTTTCGAGTTTTCTCCCTCTGACGCCATGCTTTTAATCCTAAGTCTAGAAATATGCAAATTACCATAGTATTATCAAACCGGTATTCCTGCGGCTATGAGGTCTGTTCCTACGAGGTTACATTTCTCCCGTTTGAGGTGTTGGTTCCACCCGCGAACACGTTCAGGGGCTGTTTTGAGTTTTCACCCTCCAACACCATGTTTTTAAGAGAAAGTAAAGAAATGTGCAAATTATCATCGTATTCTCAAACTGGGAGACCCGCGGCTACGGGGTCAGTACCTACGAGTTATATTGGTCCCCTGGGAGTAGTTCATGCCACCCATGGGGACGTTCGGGGGTTGTTTCAAGTTTTCACCCTCTAACGCCATGTGTTTAATCCTAAGTCAAGAAATATGTAAATTACCATCATATTCTCAAACTGGGATTCCCGCGGCTACGAGTTCAGTTCCTATGAGTTACATTGGTCCCATGGGAGGTGTTGGTGCCACCCACGGACACGTTCGGGGGCTATTTTGTGTTTTCAAACTCCAACCCCATGTTTTTAAGCAAAAGTCAAGAAATGTGCAAATTATCATCGTATTCTCAAACTGGGGCACCCGCGGCTACGGGTTCAGTTCCTATGAATTACATTGGTCCCTTGGGAGGTGTTAGTGCCAACCATGGGGACGTTTGGGAGCTGTTTTGAGTTTTCACCCTCTAATGCCATGTTTTGATTAAGTCTAGAAATATTAAAATTACCATCGTATTCTTAAACTGAGAGTCCCACGGCTGCGTGGTCAGTTCCTATGAGTTACATTGGTCCCGTGGGAGGTGTTGGTGCAACCCATGGGGACGTTCAGGGGTTATTTCGAGTTTTCAACCTCTAATTGCATGTTTTTTAACCTAAGTCTTAAAATATGCATATTACCGTTGTATTCTCAAATCGGGAGTCCCGCGCCTGCGAGGTCAAATCCTACGAGTTACATTGGTCCCGTGTGAGGTGTTGGTGCCACCCACGGGGACGTTCGGAGGCTGTCCTGAGTTTTTACCCTCTAACGCCATGTTTTTAATCATATGTCTATAAATATGTAAATTATCGTCGTATTGTGAAACCGGGATACCCGTGGCTGCGGGGTCAGTTCCCACGAGTTACAATAGTCCCGTGGGAGGTGTTGGTACCACCCATGGGGACGTTCGGGAGCTTTTTTGAGTTTCACCCTCTAATGCCATGTTCTGATTAAGTCCAGAAATATGCAAATTACCATCGTATTCTCAAACCCAGAGTCCCGCGGTTGCGGGGTCAGTTTCTACAAGTTACATTGGTCTTGTGGGAGGTGTTGGTGCCACCCATGGGGACGTTCGGGAGCTGTTTCGAGTTTTCACCCTCTAATGCCATGTTTTGATTAAGTCTAGAAATATGCTAATTTCCATCGTATTGTCAAACCGAGAGTCCCACGGCTACATGGTCAGTTCCTACGAGTTACATTGGTCCCGTGGGAGATGTTGGTGCCACCCACGGTGACGTTCGGGGGATGTTTCGAGTTTTCACCCTCCAATGGCATGTTTTTAAGCGAAAGCAAAGAAATGTGAAAATTATCATTGTATTCTCAAACTGGGAGACACGCGGCTACGAGGTCAGTTCCTACGAGTTACATTGGTCCCGTGGGAGGTGTTAGTGCCAACCACGGACACGTTTGGGGGTTGTTTTGAGTTTTCAAACTCCAACGCCATGTTTTTAAGCGAAAGTCAAGAAATGTGCAAATTATCATCGCATTCTCAATTTGGGAGACCCGCGGATGCGGGCTCAAATCCTACGAGTTACATTGGTCCCCTGGGAGGTGTTAGTGCCACCCATGGGGACGTTCAGGAGTTGTTTCGACTTTTCACACTCTAACGCCATGTTTTGATTAAGTCTACAAATATGCAAATTACCATCTTATTCTCAAACCGAGAGTCCCACAGCTGCGTGGTCAGTTCCTACGAGTTACATTGGTCCTGTGGGAGGTGTTGGTGCCACCCATGGGGACGTTCGAGGGTTGTTTCGAGTTTTCAACCTCTAATTTCATGTTTTTTAACCTAACTCTTGAAATATGAAAATTACCATTTATTCTCAAACCGAGAGTCCCGCGGCTGCGAGGTTAGTTCCTACGAGTTACATTGGTCCCGTGTGAGGTGTTGGTGCCACCCACGGGGACGTTCGAGGGCTGTTTTGAGTTTTCACCCTCTAACGCCATGTTTTTAATCCTAAGTCCTTAAATATGTAAATTATCGTCATATTGTGAAATCAGGAGACCCGTGGCTGCGGGGTCAGTTCCCACGAGTTACAATAGTCCCGTGGGAGGTGTTGGTTCCACCCACGGGGACGTTCGGGAACTCTTTCGTGTGTTCAACCTCTAACGCCATGTTCTGATTAAGTCTATAAATATGCAAATTACCATCGTATTCTCAAATAGGGAGTCCCACGGCTATGCAATCAGTTCCTACGAGTTACATTGGTCACGTCCGAGGTGTTGGAGCCACCCACAGGGACGTTCGGAAACCGTTTCAAGTTTTCACCCTTTAATGCCATTTTTTAAGCCTAAGTTTATAAATATGCAAATTATCGTCGTATTCTCAAATCGGGAGTCACGTGGCTGCGGAGTCAGTTACAATGAGTTTCATTCGTCCCGTGGGAGGTGTTGGTACCACCCACGGGGACGTTTGGGCTGCATTTTGAGTTTTCACCCTCTAACCCCATGTTTTTAAGCCTGTCTAGTAATATGCAAATTAGTGTCGTATTCTCAAATCAAGAGTGCCGCGGCTGCGGGGTCAGTTCCTATGAGTTTCATTCATCCCATGGAAGGTGTTGGTTCCACCCATGGGAATGTTTGGGGGTTGTTTCGAGTTTTCACCCTCTAACGCCATGTTTTTAAGCCTAAGTCTAGTTATATGCAAATTAGCGTCGTATTCTCAAATCGGGATTCCCGCGACTGCCTGGTCAGTTCCTACTCTAACGCCACGTTTTTAATCCTAAGCTAATAAATATGCAAATTATCATCGTATTCTTAAAATCGGGTGTTCCACGGATGCGTGGTTAGTTCCTACGAGTTTCATTGGTCCCGTGGGAGGTGTTGGCGCCACCCATGGGGATGTTCGGGGGTTGTTTCAAGTTTTCACCATATAACGCCATGTTTTTAAGCCTAAGTCTAAAAACAAGCAAATTATATTCATATTCTCAAATCGGGACTCCCGCGGCTGCGTGGCCAGTTCCTACGAGTTACATTGGTCCCGTGGGAGGTGTTGGTGCCACACACGGGGACGTTCGTGGGCTGTTTCGAGTTTTCACCCTCTAACACCAAGTTTTTAAGCCTAATTCAAGAAATATGCAAATTACAATCGTATTCTCAAACCGGGAGTCCTGCGGGTACGAGGGCAGTTCCTACGAGTTACATTGGTCCCGTGGCGGGTGTTGGTGCCACCCAAGGCGACGTTCGGTGGTTGTTTCGAGTTTTCACCCTCCAACGACATGTTTTTAAGCGAAAGTAAGGAAATGTGCAAATTATCATTATATTCTCAAACTAGGAGACCCGCAGAGGTGGGGTCAGTTCCTACGAGTTACATTGGTCCCGTGTGAGGTGTTGGTGCCACCCACGAGGACATTCGGGAGCTGTTTCGACTTTTCACCCTCTAACGCCATGATTTGATTAAGTCTACAAATATACAAATTACCATCGTATTCTCAAACCGAGAGTCCCACAGCTGCATGGTCAGTTCCTACGAGTTACATTGGTCCCATGGGAGGTGTTGGTGCCACCCATGGGGACGTTCGAGGGTTGTTTCGAGTTTTCAACCTCTAATTTCAGGTTTTTTAACCTAAGTCTTGAAATATGAAAATTACCGTTTATTCTCAAACCGAGAGTCCCGTGGTTGCGAGGTTAGTTCCTATGAGTTACATTGGTCCCGTGTGAGGTGTTGGTGCCACCCACGGGGACGTTCGAGGGCTGTTTTGAGTTTTCACCCTCTAACGCCATGTTTTTAATCCTAAGTCCTTAAATATGTAAATTATCATCGTATTGTGAAATCAGCAGACCCGTGGTTGCGGGGTCAGTTCCCACGAGTTACAATAGTCCCATGGGAGGTGTTGGTGCCACCCACGGGGACGTTCGGGAACTGTTTCGAGTTTTCAACCTCTAACGCCATGTTCTGATTAAGTCTAGAAATATGCAAATTACCTTCGTATTCTCAAATAGGGAGTCCCACGACTACGTAATCAGTTCCTACGAGTTACATTGGTCCCGTGTGAGGTGTTGGTGCCACCCACGAGGACATTCGGGAGATGTTTCGAGTTTTTACCCTCTAAGACCATGTTTTTAAGCCTAAGTATACAAATATGCAAATTGTCATCTTATTCTCAAATTGAGAGTCTCGGGGCTGCATGGTTAGATCCTACGAGTTACATTGGTACCGTGGGAGGTGTTGGTGCCACCCGCGGGAACGTTTGGCGGCTGTTTCGAGTTTTCACCCTCTAACGCCATGTTTTTAAGCCTATGTCTCGAAATATGAAAATTACCTTCATATTCTCAAACTGGGAGACCTAGGATTGCGGGGTTACTTACTACGATTTACGTTGGTCCCGTGGGAGGTTTTGGTGCCACCAACGGGGACGTTTGGAAGCTGTTTTGAGTTCTCACCCTCTAACGCCATGTTTTGATAAAGTCTAGAAATAAGGAAATTACTGTCATTTTCTCAAATCGGTAGTACCCCAGTGGTGTGGTCAGTTTCTACGAGTTACATTTGTCCCCTGGAAGGTGTTGGTGCCACCCACGGGGTCGTTCATGGCCTGTTTCGAGTTTTCACCCTCTAATTCCAATTTTTAAGCCTAAGTCTAGAAAAAATACAAATTACTATCCTATTCTCAAATCGGGAGTCCCATGGCTGGGAGGTCAGTTCCAACGAGTTACATTGGTCCCGTAGGATGTGTTGGTGCCACCCAAGGGGACGTTTGGGGGTCGTTTCTAGTTTTCACCAACTAACGCCATATTTTTAAGCCTAAGTCTAGAAATATGAAAATTATCGTCGTATTAAAAAACCGGGAGTCCCGCGGCTGCGTGGTCAGTTCCTACGTGTTACATTGGTCCCGTGAGAGGTGTTGGTGCCACCCACGGACACGTTCGGAGGTTGTTTTGAGTTTTCAGCCTCCAACGCCATGTTTTTAAGCGAAAATCAAGAAATGTGAAAATTATCATCGTATTCTCAAAATGGGAGACCCGCGGCTACGGGGTCAGTTCCTACGAGTTACATTGGTCCCATGGGAGGTGTTGGTGCCATCCAAGGGGACGTTCGGGGGTCGTTTTGAGTTTTCACTCTCTAACGCCATGTTTTTAAGCCTAAGTCTTGAAATATGCAAATTACCGTCGTATTCTCAAACCGGGAGTCCCACAGCTGCGGCGTCAGTTCCTCCTATAACGCCATGTTTTTAAGCCTAAGTAGAGAAATTTGGAAATTATCGTTGTATTCTCATACCGGGAGTTTCGCGGCTGCGTGGTCAGTTCTTATGAGTTACATTGGTCCCTTGGGAGGTGTTGGTGCCACCCATGGGGACGTTCGGGAGCTGTTTGAAGTTTTCACCCTCTAACACCATGTTTTGATTAAGTCTAGAAATATGAAAATTACCATCGTATTCTCAAACTGAGACTCCCGCGGCTGCGTGGTCAGTTCGTACTAGTTACATTGGTCCCATGAGAGGTATTGGCGCCACCCACGGGGGCGTTCGTAGTCTATTTCTAGTTTTCACCCTCTAACACCAAGTTTTTAAGCGTAATTCTAGAAATATGAAATTTACCATTGTACTCTCAAACCGGGAGTCCCGCGGCTACGGGCTGAGTTCTTACGAGTTACATTGGCCCCGTGTGAGGTATTGGTGCAACCCATGGGGACATTCGGGGGCTGTTTCGAGTTTTCACCCTCCAACTCCATGTTTTTAAGAGAAAGTAAAGAAATGTGTAAATTATCAATGTATTCTCACACTGGGAGACCCGCGGTTGTGGGGTCAGTTCCTACGAGTTAAATTGGTCCCGTAGGAGGTGGTGGTGTAACCCATGGGGACGTTCGTGGGCAGTTTCGAGTTTTCAACCTCAAACGCCATGTTTTTAAGCCAATGCCTAAAAATATGCAAATTACCATTGAATTCTCAAACCGGTAGTCCCGCGGTGGTGGGGTCAGTTCCTACGAGTTACATTGGTCCCGTGTGAGGTGTTGGTGCCACCCACGGGGACGTTCGGGGGCTATTTTTAGTTTTCACTCCCTAATGCCATGTTTTTAAGCCTAATTCTAGAAATATGCAAATTGCCATCGTATTCTCAAACCGGTAGTCCCGCGGCAACGGCGTGAGATCTTACGAGTTACATTGGTCCCATGTGAGGTGTTGGTGCCACCCACGGGGACGTTCAGAGGCTGTTTTGAGTTTTCACCCTCTAATGCCATGTTATAAGTTTAAGTCTAGAAATATGTAAATTATTGTCATATTCTCAAACCGGGAGACCAAGGATTGCGGGGTTAGTTACTACGAGTTACATGGGTCCCGTGGGAGGTTTTGGTGCCACCCACGGGGACGTTCGGGAGCTGTTTCGAGTTTTCACCCTCTAACGCCATGTTTTGATGAAGTCTAGAAATATGAAAATTACTATAATTTTCTCAAATCGGTAGTACCCTAGTGGTGTGGTCCGTTTCTACGAGTTACACTTGTCCCGTGGAAGGTGTTGGTGCCACCCACAGGTTGTTCATGGCCTGTTTCGAGTTTTCACCCTCTAATTCCATTTTTTAAGCCTAAGTCTAAAAAAAATACAAATTACTATCCTATTCTCAAATCGGGAGTCCCATGGCTGGGAGGTCAGTTTCAACGAGTTACATTGGTCCCGTAGGATGTGTTGGTGCCACCCAAGGGGACGTTTGGGGGTCGTTTCGAGTTTTCACCAACTAACGCCATATTTTTAAGCCTAAGTCAAGAAATATGCAAATTATCATCGTATTCCAAAACCGGGAGTCCCGCGGCTGTGTGGTCAGTTCCTACGTGTTACATTGGTCCCGTGAGAGGTGTTGGTGCCACCCACGGATACGTTCGGGGGTTGTTTTGAGTTTTCAGCCTCCAACGCCATGTTTTTAAGCGAAAATCAAGAAATGTGCAAATTATCATCGTATTCTCAAACTGGGAGACCCGCGGCTGCGGGGTCAGTTCCTACGAGTTATATTGGTCCCATGGGAGGTGTTGGTGCCACCCAAGGGGACATTCGGGGGTCGTTTCGAGTTTTCACTCTCTAACGCCATGTTTTTATGCCTAAGTCTAGAAATATGCAAATTACCGTCGTATTCTCAAATCGGGAGTCCCACGGCTACGGCGTCAGTTCCTACTATAACGCCATGTTTTTAAGCCTAAGTAAAGAAATTTGGAAATTATCGTTGTATTCTCAAACCGGGAGTTTCGCGGCTGCGTGGTCAGTTCTTATGAGTTACATTGGTCCCTTGGGAGGTGTTGGTGGCACCCATGGGGACATTCGGGAGCTGTTTCAAGTTTTCACCCTCTAACACCATGTTTTGATTAAGTCTACAAATATGAAAATTACCATCGTATTCTCAAACTGAGAGTCCCACAGGTGCGTGGTTAGTTCCTACGAGTTACATTGGCCCTGTGGGAGGTGTTAGTGCCACCCACGGGGATGTTCGGGGGTTGTTTCGAGTTTTCACCCTCTAATTCCATATTTTTAATCCTAAGTCTAGAAATATGAAAATTACCATCATATTCTCAAACCGAGATTCCCGCGGCTACGAGGTCAGTTCCTACGAGTTACATTGGTCATGTGGGAGGTATTGGTGCCATCCACGATGACGTTCGGGGGCTGTGTCGAGTTTTCACCCTCCAACACCATATTTTTAAGTGAAAGTAAAGAAATGTGCAAATTATCATTGTATTCTCAAACTGGGAGAGCCGCGGTTGCGGCGTTAGTTCCTACGAGTTACATTGGTCCCGAGGAGGTGGTGGTGCCACCCATGGGGACGTTCGTGGGCTGTTTAGAGTTTTCACCCTCAAACGCCATTTTTTTATGCACATGTCTAAAAATATCCAAATTACCATCGTATTCTCAAACCGGTAGTTCCGCGGTGGTGGGGTCAGTTCCTACGAGTTACATTGGTCCCGTGTGAGGTGTTGGTGCCACCCACGGTGACGTTCGGGGGCTATTTTTAGTTTTCACCCTCTAATGCCATGTTTTTAAACCTAATTCTAGAAATATGCAAATTGCCATCGTATTCTCAAACCGGTAGTCCCGCGGCAACGGCGTGAGTTATTACGAGTTACATTGGTCCCATGTGAGGTGTTGGTGCCACCCACGGGGACGTTTAGAGGCTGTTTTGAGTTTTCACCCTCTAATGCCATGTTTTTAAGCTTGTCTAGAAATATGTAAGTTACTGTCATATTCTCAAACCGGGAGACACAGGAATGCGGGGTTAGTTACTACAAGTTACATAGGTCCCGTGGGAGGTTTTTGGTGCCTCCCACGGGGACGTTCGGGAGATGTTTCGAGTTTTCACCCTCTAACGCCATGTTTTGATTAAGTCTAGAAATATGCAAATTACTGTCGTTTTCTCAAATCGGCAGTACCCTGGTGGTGTGGTCAGTTTCATCGAGTTACATTGGTCCCGTGGAATGTGTTTGTGCCACCCACGGGGTTGTTCAGGGCCTGTTTCGAGTTTTCACACTCTAACTCCATTTTTTAAGCCTATGTCTCAAAATATACAAATTACTATCCTATTCTCAAACCGAGAGTCCTATGGCTGCGAGGTTAGTTCCAACGAGTTACATTGGTCCCGTTGGAGGTGTTGGTTCCACCCAAGGGGACGTTTGGGGGTTGTTTCGTGTTTTCTCCCTCCAACGCCATGTTTTTAAGCCTAAGTCCAGAAATATGTAAATCATTGTCGTATTCTTAAACCAGGAGTCCCGCGGCTGCGGGGTCAGTTCCTACTCTAACGCCATGTTTTTAAGCCTAAGTATAGAAATATGGAAATTACCGTCGTATTATAAAACCTGGAGTCCCGCGGCTGCGTGGTCAGTTCGTACGAGTTACATTGGTCCCATGAGAGGTATTGGCGCCACCCACGGGGGCGTTCGTACTCTATTTCTAGTTTTCACCCTCTAACACCAAGTTTTTAAGCGTAATTCTAGAAATATGAAATTTACCATTGTACTCTCAAACCGGGAGTCCCGCGGCTACGGGCTGAGTTCTTACGAGTTACATTGGTCCCGTGTGAGGTATTGGTGCAACCCATGGGGACATTCGGGGGCTGTTTCGAGTTTTCACCCTCCAACTCCATGTTTTTAAGAGAAAGTAAAGAAATGTGTAAATTATCAATGTATTCTCACACTGGGAGACCCGCGGTTGCGGGGTCAGTTCCTACGAGTTAAATTGGTCCCGTAGGAGGTGGTGGTGCAACCCATGGGGACGTTCGTGGGCAGTTTCGAGTTTTCAACCTCAAACGCCATGTTTTTAAGCCAATGCCTAAAAATATGCAAATTACCATCGAATTCTCAAACCGGTAGTCCCGCGGTGGTGGGGTCAGTTCCTACGAGTTACATTGGTCCCGTGTGAGGTGTTGGTGCCACCCACGGGGACGTTCGGGGGCTATTTTGAGTTTTCACCCTCTAATACCATGTTTTTAAGCCTAATTCTAGAAATATGCAAATAGCCATCGTATTCTCAAACTGGTATTCCCGTGGCAACGGCGTGAGTTCTTACGAGTTACATTGTTCCCGTGTGAGGTGTTGGTGCCACCCACGGGGACGTTCGGATGTTGTTTTAAGGTTTCACCCTCTAATGCCAAGTTTTTAAGATTAAGTCTAGAAATATGTAAATTATCATCATATTCTCAAATTGGGAGGCCCAGGATTGCGGGATTAGTTACTACGAGTTACATTGGTCCCGTGGGAGGTTTTGGTGCCATCCACGGGTACGTTAGGGAGCTATTTCGAGTTTTCACCCTCTAACGCCATGTTTTGATTAAGTCTAGAAATATGCAAATTACTGTCATTTTCTCAAATCGGCAGTACCCCGGCGGTGTGGTCAGTTTCTACGAGTTACATTGGTCCCGTGGAAGGTGTTGGTTCCACCCACGGGGTTGTTCAGGGCCTGTTTTGAGTTTTCACCCTCTAATTCCATTTTTTAAGCCTAAGTCTCAAAATATACAAATTACTATCCTATTCTCAAATCGAGAGTCCCATGGCTGCAAGGTCAGTTCCAACGAGTTACAATGGTCCCTTAGCAGGTGTTGGTGCCACCCAAGGGGGCGTTTGGGGGTTGTTTAGAGTTTTCTCCCTCTATTGCCATGTTTTTTACACTAAGTCTAGAAATATGTAAATTATCGTAGTATTCTTAAACCGGGAGTCCCGCGGCTGCGGGGTCAGTTCCAACTCTAACGCCATATTTTAAAGACTAAGTATAGAAATATGGAAATTACCTTCGTATTCTAAAACCGAGAGTCTCGCAGCTGCGTGGTCAGTTCCTATGAGTTACATTGGTCCCGTGAGAGGTGTTGGTGCCACCCACGGGGACGTTCGTAGTCTATTTCTAGTTTTCACCCTCTAACACCAAGTTTTTAAGCCTAATTCTTGAAACATGAAATTTACCATCGTATTCTCAAACCGGGAGTCTCGTGGCTACGGGCTGAGTTCTTACGAGTTACATTGGTCCCGTGTGAGGTATTGGTGCCACCCACGGGGACATTCGGGGGATGTTTTGAGTTTTCACCCTCCAACGCCATGTTTTTAAGCGAAAGTAAAGAAATGTGTAAATTATCATTGTATTCTCACACTCGGAGACCCGCGGTTGTGGGGTCAGTTCCTACGAGTTAAATTGGTCCCGTAGAAGGTGGTGGTGCAACACATGGGGACGTTCGTGGGCGGTTTCGAGTTTTCACCCTCAAACGCCATGTTTTTAATCTTATGTCTAAAAATATGCAAATTACCATCGTATTCTCAAACCGGTAGTCCCGCGGTGGTGGGGTCAGTTCCTACGAGTTACATTGGTCCCGTGTGAGGTGTTGGTGCCACCCATGGGGACGTTCGGGGGATATTTTGAGTTTTCACTCTCTAATGCCATGTTTTTAAGCCTAATTCTAGAAATATGCAAATTGCCATCGTATTCTCAAACCGGTAGTCCCGTGGCAACGGCGTGAGTTCTTACGAGTTACATTCTTCCCGTGTGAGGTGTTGGTGCCACCCACGGGGACGTTCGGAGGCTGTTTTAAGTTTTCAGCCTCTAATGCCAAGTTTTTAAGATTAAGTCTAGAAATATGTAAATTATCATCATAATCTCAAACCGGGAGATCCTCGATTGCGTGGTCTATTTCAATGAGTTAAATTTGTCCCCTGGGAAGTTTTGGTGCCACCCACGGGGACGTACGTGGGTTGTTTCGAGTTTTCACCCTCTAACGCCATGTTTTTAACCCTAAGTCTAAAAACATGCAAATTACCATTGTATTCTCAATCTGGGAGACCCGCGGCTGCGGTGTCAGTTCCTACGAGTTACATTGGTCCCATGGGAGGTGTTGGTGCCACCCATGGGGATGTTCGGGAGTTGTTTCGAGTTTTCACCCGCTAATGCCATGTTTTGATTAAGTCTAAAAATATGAAAATTACAATTGTATTCTCAAATTGAGAGTCCCACGGCTGCGTGGTCAGTTCATACGAGTTATATTGGTCCCTGGGAGGTGTTGGTACCAACCATGGGGACGTTCGGGGGTAGTTTCGAGTTTTCACCCTCTAACGCCTCGTTTTTAATCCTAAGTCTAAAAATATTCAAACTACCATCGTAATCTCAAACCGGGATTCCCGTGGCTACGAGGTCAGTTCGTACGAGTTACGATAGTCCCGTGGGAGGTGTTGGTGCCACCCACGGACAAGTTTGGGGGTTGTTTTGAGTTTTCAAACTCCAACGCCATGTTTTTAAGTGAAAGTCAACAAATGTGCAAATTATCATCGTATTCTCAAACTGGGAGACCCATTCATGCGGGGTAAGTTCCTACGAGTTACATTGGTCCCCTGGGAGGTGTTAGTGCCACCCATGGGGACATTTAGTAGCTGTTTCGAGTTTTCACCCTCTAACGTCATTGGTCCGGTCGGAGGTTTTTGGGCCACCAACCGGCACATTCAGGAGCTGTTTTGAGTTTTCACCCTCTAACGCCATGGTTTGATTAAGTCTAGAAATATGCAAATTACCATCATTTTGTCAAATCGACAATCCTACGGCTATGTGGTCAGTTTCTACGAGTTATATTGGTCCCGTGGGAGGTGTTGGTGCCACTCGCGGTGTCGTTCTGGGCTTATTTCGAGTTTTCACCCTCTAATTCCATTTTTTAGGCCTAAGTCTAGAAAATATACAAATTACTATCCTATTCTCAAATTGGGAGTCCCGTGGCTGCGAGGTCAGTTCCTACGAGTTACATTTGTCTCGTAAGAGGTGTTCGTACCACCCAAGGGGACATTTGGGGTCGTTTCGAATTTTCACCCTCTAGCGCCATGTTTTTAAGCCTAAGTCTAGAAATATGAAAATTACCATGGTATTCTCAAATCGGGAGTCCCGCGGCTGCGTGGTTAGTTCCTACGAGTTACATTGTCCCCGTGGCAGGTGTTGGTGCCACCCACGGGAACGTTCGTGGGATGTTTCGAGTTTGCACCCTCTAACACCTTGTTTTTAAGCCCAATTACAGAAATATGTAAATTATCGTCGTATTCTCAAATCGGGATTCCCGCGGTTACGAGGTCGGTTCCTACGAGTTACATTGGTCCCGTGGGAGGTGTTGGTGCCACCCACGGTGACGTTTTGGGGCTGTTTTGAGTTTTCACCCTCCAACGCCATGTTTTTAAGAAAAAGTAAAGAAATCTCCAAATTATAATTGTATTCTCAAACTGGGAGACCCGCGGCTATGAGGTCAGTTCCTACGTGTTACATTGGTCCCGTGGGAGGTGGTGGGGCCACCCATGGGGACGTTCGTGGGCTGTTTTGAGTTTTCACCCTCAAACGCCATGTTTTTAAGCCTAAGTCTGAAAATATTCAAATTACCATCATATTCTCAAATCGGTAGTCCCGCAGTGATGGGGTCAGTTCCTACGAGTTACATTGGTCCCGTGTGAGGTGTTGGTGCCACCCACGGGGACGTTCGGGGGATGTTTCGAGTTTTCACCCTCTAACAACATGTTTTTAAGCCTAAGTCTAGAAATATGCAAATTACCATCGTATTCTCAAACTGAGACACCCGGGGCTGTGTGGTTAGTTCCTACGACTTACATTGGTACAATGGGAGGGGTTGGTGCCACCCACGGGGACGTTCGGTGCTGTTTCGAGTTTTCACCATCAAACGCCATGTTTTTAAGCCTAAGTCTTGAAATATGGAAATTACCTTCATATTCTTAAACCGAGACTCCCGCGGCTGCGTGGTCAGTTCCTACGAGTTACATTGATCCCGTGGGACGAGTTGGTGACACCCACGAGGACGTTCGGGGGTTGTTTCGAGTTTTCAGCCTCTAATTCCATGTTATTAAGCTTAAGTCTGGAAATATGTTAATTATCATTATATTCTCAAACCGGGAGACCCACGATTGCGGGGTTAGTTACTACGAGTTACATTGGTCCCGTGGGAGGTTTTGGTGCCACCCACGGGGACGTTCGGGAGCTGTTTCGAGTTTTCACCCTCTAACGCCATGTTTTGATTAAGTCTAAAAATATGCAAATTACCGTCATTTTCTCAAATCTCAAGTACCCCGGCGGTGTGGTCAGTTTCTACAAGTGACATTGGTCACGTGGAAGGTGTTGGTGCCACCCACGGGGTCGTTCGGGGCCTATTTCGAGTTTTCACCCTCCAATTCCATTTTTTAAGACTAAGTCTAAAAATATACAAATAACTATCCGATTATCAAACCGGGAGTCCCAGGGCTGCAAGGTCAATTCCAATGAGTTACATTGTTCTCGTAGGAGGTGTTGGTGCCACCCAAGGGGACATTTGGGCATCGTTTCGAGTTTTTACCCTCTAACGCCATGTTTTTATGCCTAAGTCTCGAAATATGCAAATTATCATCGTATTTTTAAACCGGGAGTCCCGCGGCTTCGGGGTCAGTTCCTACTCTAACGCCATGTTTTTAAAGCTAAGTATTTAAAATATAGAAATAACCGTCGTATTCTAAAGCCGAGAGTCCCGTGGCTGCGTGGTCAGTTCCTACGAGTTACATTGGTCCCGTGAGAGGTGATGGTGCCACCCACATGGAACGTTCGTGGACTGTTTCCAGTTTTCACCCTCTAACACCATGTTTTTAAGAATAATTCTAGAAATATGAAATTTACCATCGTATTCTCAAAACGGGAGTCCCGCAGCTACGGGGTGAGTTCTTACGAGTTACATTGGTCCCGTGTGAGGTGTTGGTGCCACCCACGGGGACATTCGGGGGCTATTTCAAGTTTTCACCCTCTAACGCCATGTTTTTTAATCCTAAGTGTAGAAATATGAAAATTACCATCGTATTCTCAAATCGGGATTCACGCGACGACGAGGTCAGTTCCTACGAGTTACATTGGTACCGTGGGAGGTGTTGGTGCCACCCACGGGGACGTTCGGGGGTTGTTTTGAGTTTTCACCCTCTAACGCCATGTTTTTAAGCGAAAGTCAAGAAATGTGCAAATTATCATCGTATTCTCAAACTGGGAGACCTGTGGCTATAGGGTCAGTTACTACGAGTCACATTGGTCCCGTGGGAGGTGTGGTGCCACCCATGGGGACATTCAGGAGTTGTTTTGAGTTTTCACCCTCTAATGCCATGTTTTTAAGCCTATGTCTAAAAACATAAAAATTACCATCATATTCTCAAATTGGTATTCCCGCGGTGGTGGGGTCAGTTCCTACGAGTTACATTGGTCCCGTGTGAGGTGTTGGTGCCACCCACGGGGACGTTCGGGGGATGTTTTGAGTTTTCACCCTCTAACACCATGTTTTTAATCCTAAGTCTAAAAATATGAAAATTACCATCGTATTCTCAAACTGAGAGTCTCGGGGATGCGTGGTAAGTTCCTACGTGTTACATTGGTCCTGTGGGTGGTGGTGGTGCCACCCACGGGGACGTTTGGGTGCTGTTTCAAGTTTTCACCCTCAAATACCGTGTTTTTAAGCCTAAGTCTAAACATAAGCAAATTACCATCATATTCTCAAATCGGTAGTCCCGTGGCGGCGGGGTCAGTTCTTACAAGTTACATTTGTCCCGTGGGAGGTGTTGGTGCCACACACGGGGACGTTCGGTGGCTGTTTCGAGTTTTCACCCTCTAACGCCAAGTTTTTAAGCCTAAGTCTAGAAATATGAAAATTACCATCATATTCTCAAACTGAGAGTCTCGCGGCTGCGTGGTAAGTTCGTACGAGTTACGTTGATCCCGTGGGAGGTGTTGGTTCCACCCACGAGGACGTTCGGGGGCTATTTTGTGTTTTCACCCTCTAACGCCATGTTTTTAAGCTTAAGTCTAGAAAATTTCAAATTACCATCGTATTCTCAAACCGGGGGTCCCACGGCTGCGGGTTCAGTTCCTAAGAGTTACATTGGTCCCTTGGGAGGTGTTGGTGACACCCAAGGGGACGTTTGGGGGTCATTTTGAGTTTTCGCCCTTTAACGCCATGTTTTTAAGCCTAAGTCTAGTAATATGCAAATTACCGTCGTATTCTCAAATCGGGAGTCCCGCGGCTTCGGGGTCAATTCCAACTCTAGCGCCATGTTTTTAAGCCTAAGTCTAGATTTATGCAAATTACCATCGTATTCTCAAACCGAGAGTCCCACGGATGCGTGGTTAGTTCCTACGAGTTACATTGGTCCCGTGGGAGGTGTTGGTGCACCAATGGGGACGTTCGGGGGTTGTTTCTAGTTTTCACCCTCTAACGCCATGTTTTTAAGCCTAAGTCTAGAAATATGCAAATTGTGGTTATATTCTCAAATCGAGAGTCTCGCGGCTACGTGGTCAGTTCCCACGAGTTACATTGGTCCCGTGGGAGGTGGTGGTGCGACCCACGGGGACGTTTGGGGGCTGTTTCGAGTTTTCACCCTAAAACGCCATGTTTTTAAGCCTAAGTCTGAAAATATGCAAATTACCATCGTATTCTCAAACCGGGAGTCCCGGGGCTGTGGGGTCAGTTCCTACGAGTTACATTGGTCCCGTGGGAGGTGTTAGTGCCACCCACGGGGACGTTCGGGGTTCATTTTGAGTTTTCACCGTCTAACATATTGTTTTTAAGCCTAAGTCTGGTAATATGCAAATTACCGTAGTATTCTCAAATCGGGAGTCCCGCTGCGGCGGGGTCAGTTCTTACTGAAACGCCATATTTTTAAGCCTAAGTCTAAAAATATGCAAATTACTGTCGTATTCTCAAAGTGAGAGTCCCGCGGATGCGTGCTTAGTTCCTAAGAGTTACATTGTTCCCGTAGGAGGTGTTGGTGCCACCCACGGGGATGTTTGGGGGTTGTTTCGAGTTTTCACCCTCTAACGCCATGTTTTGAAGCCTAAGTCTACAAATATGAAAATTACCTTCATATTCTCAAAACGAGAATCCCACGGTTGCGTGGTCAGTTCCTACGAGTTACATTGATCCCGTGGGAGGTGTTGATGCCACCCACGGGGATGTTTGGGGGCTATTTCGAATTTTCACCCTC
Source organism: Sambucus nigra (assembly GCA_949130495.1). Lineage (NCBI taxonomy): Eukaryota > Viridiplantae > Streptophyta > Magnoliopsida > Dipsacales > Adoxaceae > Sambucus > Sambucus nigra. The sequence goes on along the minus strand of OX422218.1, from coordinate 29,797,990 downwards.
TAACGCCATATGTTTAAGATTAAGTCTAGAAATATGTAAATTATCATCATATTCTCAAATCGGGAGACCAACAATTGCGGGTTCAGTTACTACGAGTTACATTGGTCCCGTGGGAGGTTTTGGTGCCACCCACGGGGACGTTCGGGAGCTATTTCGAGTTTTCACCCTCTAACGCCATGTTTTGATTAAGTCTAGAAATATGCAAATTATCGTCGTTTTCTCAAATATGCAGTTCCGCAGTTGCATGGTCATTTTCTACGAGTTACATTGGTCCCGTGGGAGGTGTTGGTGCCACCCACGGAGTCGTTCAAGGTTTGTTTTGAGTTCTCACCCTCTAATTCCATTTTATAAGCCTAAGTCTAAAAATATACAAATTATAATCCTATTCTCAAACAGGGAGTCTCGTGGCTGCGAGGTCAGTTCCTACGAGTTATATTGGTCCCGTAGGAGGTGTTCGTGCCACCCAAGGGGACGTTTGGGGGTCGTTTCGAGTTTTCACCCTCTAACGCTATATTTTTAAGCCTATGTCTAGAAATATGTAAATTACCGTCGTATTCTCAAACCGTGAGTCTCGCGACTGCGGGGTCGGTTCCCATTCTAACGCCATGTTCTTAAGGCAAAGTATAGAAATATGGAAATTAACGTCGTATTCTCAAACCGGGAGTCCCACGGCTGCGTGGTCAGTTCCTACGAGTTACATGGGTTCTGTGGGAGGTGTTGGTGCTACCACGGGGACGTTCGTGGGTTGTTTCGAATTTTCACCCTCTAACACCATGTTTTTAAACCTAATTCTAGAAATATGAAAACTACCACCGTATTCTCAAACCGGGAGTGCCACGTCTACGGGGTGAGTTCTTATGAGCTACATTGGTTCCGTGTGAGGTGTTGGTGCCATCCACGGGGATGTTTTGAGTTTTCACCCTCCAACGCCATGTTTTTAAGCAAAAGTCAAGAAATGTGCAAATTATCATCGTATTCTCAAACTGGGAGACCCACGGATGCGGGGTCCATTCGTACGAGTTACATTGGTCCCCTGGGAGGTGTTGGTGCCACCCATGGGGACGTTCGGGAGATGTTTCAAGTTTTCACCCTCTGACACCTTGTTTTGAATATGTCTAGAAATATGCAAATTACCATCGTATTCTCAAATCGATAGTCCCTCGGTTGCGTGGTCAGTTCCTACGAGTTACATTGGACCCGTGGGAGGTGTTGGTGCCACCCATGGTGTCGTTCTAGGATTGTTTCGAGTTTTCGCCCTCTAATTCCATGTTTTTATACTAAGTCTTGAAATAAAAAAGTTACCGTCATATTCTCAAACCGGGAGTCCCGCAGCTGCGAGGTCATTTTCTACGAGTTACATTGGTCCCGTGTGAGGTGTTGGTGCCACCCACAGAGAGGTTCGGGGGCCGTTTCTAGTTTTCAACCTTTAACGCCATGTTTTTAATCCTACGTCAATAAGTATGTAAATTATCCTCGTATTGTAAAACCGAGAGACCCGTGGCTACGGGGTCAATTCCCACAAGTTACAATAGTCCCGTGGGAGGTGTTGGTGCAACCCACGGGGACGTTCGGGAGATGTTTTGAGTTTTCACCCTCTAACACCATGTTTGGATTAAGTCTAGAAATATGCAGATTATCGTCATATTTATAAATCGGGAGTCCCATAGCTGCGCGGTCAGTTCCTACGAGTTACATTGGTCCCGTGGGAGGTGTTGGAGCCACCCATTGGCACATTCGGGGACTGTTTTGAGTTGTCAACCTCAACCGCTATGTTTTTAAGCCTATGTCTAAAAATATGCAAATTACCATCGTATTCTCAAACCTGTAGTCCCGCGGCAGTGGGGTCAGTTCCTACGAGTTACATTGGTCCCGTGTGAGGTGTTGGTGCCACCCACGGGGACGTTCGGGGGATGTTTCGAGTTTTCACCCTTGAACACCATGTTTTTAAGCCTAAGTCTGGAAATATGAAAATTATTGTCATAATCTCAAATCGAGAGTCTCAAGGCTGCGTGGTCAGTTCCTACGAGTAACATTGGAACCGTGGTAGGTGTTGGAGCCACCCTCGGGGACGTTCGGGGGCTGTTTCGAGTTTTGACCCTCTAATTCCATTTTTTAAGACTAAGTGTAGAAATATGCAAATTGCCGTCGTATTCTCAAACTGGGAGTCCCGCTGTTGCGGGGTCAGTTCCCACGAGTTACATTGGTCTCGTGGGAGGTGGTGGTGCAACCACGAGGACATTTGGGTATTGTTTCAAGTTTTCACCCTCAAACGCCATGTTTTTAAATCTAAGTCTAAAAACATGCAAATTACCATCGTATTCTAAAACTGGTAGTCCCATGGAAGCGGGGTCAGTTCCTACGAGTTACATTGGTCCCGTGGGAGGTGTTGGTGCCACACACGGGGACATTCGGGGGCTGTTTCGAGTTTTCAGCTTCTAACGCCATGTTTTTAAGCCTAAGTCAAGAAATATGCAAATTTCCATCATATTCTCAAATCGATAGTCCCGCGGCTGCATGGAAAGTTTCTACGACTTACATTGGACCCGCGGGAGTCGTTGGTGCAACCCATGAGGTCGTTTGGGGGTTGTTTTTGGTTTTCGCCCTCTAATTCCATGTTTTTTAGACAAAGTCTTGAGATATACAAATTACAGTCATATTCACAAATCGGGAGTCCAGCGGCTACAGGGAAAGTTCCTATGATTTACATTAGTCCCGTGGGAGGTGTTGGAGCCACCCACGGGGATGTTCGAGGGTTGTTTCAAGTTTATCCCTCTAATGCCATTTTTTAAGCCTAAGTTTAGAAATATACAAATTGCTGTCGTATTCTCAAACTGAAAGCTCCGCGGCTGCGGGGTCAGTCCCCACGAGTTACATTGGTCCCGTGGCAGGTGGTGGGGCCACCCACGGAGATGTTTGCGGGCTGTTTTGAATTTTCAACCTTAAACGCCATGTTTTAAGCCTAAGTCAAAGAAAATGCAAATTACCATCATATTCTCAAACAGGTAGTCTCGCGGTGGCGGGGTCAGTTCCTACGAGTTACATTGGTCCCGTGGGAGGTTTTGGTGCCACACACGGGGACGTTCGGGGGCTGTTTCGAGTTTTTAGCCTCTAATGCCATGTTTTTAAGCCTAAGTGTAGAAATATGCAAATTACCTTCATATTCTCAAACCGGGAGACCCGCGGCTGCGTGGTCAGTTCCTACGAGTTACATTGATCCTGTGGGAGGTGTTGGTGCCACCCACGGAGACGTTCAAAGGCTGTTTCGAGTTTTCACCCTCTAACGCCATGTTTTTAAGCTTTAGTCTATAAATATGCAAGTTACCGTCGTATTCTCAAACCGAGAGTCCTGTGGCTGTGGGGTCAGTTCCTACGAGTTACATTGGTCCCGTGGGAGGTGTTGGTGCCACCCACGGGGACATTTGGGGGTCGGTTCGTGTTTTCACCATTAACGTATTGTTTGTTAGCCTAACCATGGTAATATGCAAATTACCATCGTATTCTCAAATCGGGAGTCCCGCGGCTGCGTGGCAGTTCCTACTCTAACTCCCTGTTTTTAAGCCTAAGTCTAAAAATATGCAAATTATCATCATATTCTCAAACCGAGAGTCCCGCGGATGTGTGGTTAGTACCTACGAGTTGCATTGGTCTCGTGGGAGGTGTTCGTGCCACCCTCGGGGACGTTCGGGGGTTGTTTCAAATTTTCATCCTCTAACGCCATATTTTTAAGCTTAAGTCTAGAAATATGCAAATTTCCTTCATATTCTCAAATCGAGAGCCCCGCGTCTGCGTTTTTAGTTCCTAAGGGTTACATTGATCACGTGGGAGGTGTTGGTGCCACCCACGAGGACGTTCGGGGGCTGTTTCGAGTTTTCACCCTCTAACGCCGTCTTTTTAAGCTACAGTCAAAAAATATGCAAATTATCATCGTATTCAAAAATCGATAGTCCCGCGGCTGTGTGGTCAGTTTCTACGAGTTACATTGGTCCCGTGGGAGGTGTTGGTGCCACCCATGGGGTCGTTTGGGGGTTGTTTCGGGTTTTCACCCTCTAATTCCATGCTTTTATCCTAAGACTTCAAATATGAAAATTTCCATCGTATTCTCAAATTGGGAGTCAAGCGATTACGGGGAAAGTTCCTACGAGTTACATTGGACCCGTGGGAGGTGTTTGTGCCAACCACGGGGACGTTCGAGGGTTGTTTCAAGTTTTGATGCTCTAATGCCATTTTTTAAGCCTAAGTCTAGAAATATGCAAATTTCCATCGTATTCTCAAAACGAGAGTCCCGCGGCTGCGCGGTCAGTCCCCACGAGTTACATTGGTCACGTGGTAGGTGGTGGTGCCACCCACGGAGACGTTTGGGTGTTTTTTTGAATTTTCACCCTTAAACGCCATGTTTTTAAGCCTACGTCTAAAAATATGAAAATTACAGTCATATTCTTAAATAGGTAGTCCCGCGGTGGTGGGGTCAGTTCCTACGAGTTACATTGGTCCCGTGGGAGGTTTTGGTGCCACACACGGGGACGTTCAGGGGCTGTTTCTAGTTTTCACCCTCTAACGCCATATTTTAAGCCGAAGTCTAGAAATATGTAAATTACCTTCATATTCTCAAAGCGGGAATCCTGCGGCTGCGTGTTCAGTTCCTACGAGTTAAATTTATCCCGTAGGAGGTGTTGGTGCCACCCACGGGGACGTTCGGCTGCTGTTTCGAGTTTTCACCCTCTAACGCCATGTTTTTAAGCTTCAGTCTAGAAATATGCAAGTTACCATCGTATTCTCAAACCGGGAGTCCCGCAACTGTGGGATTAGTTCCTATGAGTTACATTGGTCCCGTGGGAGGTGTTGGTGCCAACCACGGGGACGTTTGGGGGTCATTTCCAGTTTTCAACCCCTAACGTACTATTTTTAAGACTAAGTCTGGTAATATGCAAATTACCGTCGTATTCTCAAATCGGGAGTCCCGCGGCTACGGGGTCAGTTCCTACTCTAACACCATGTTTTTAAGCCTAAGTCTAGAAATATAAAAATTACCGTCATATTCTCAAACCGAGAGTCCCACGGATGCGTGGTTAGTTCCTACGAGTTACATTGGTCCAGTGGGAGGTGTTGGGGCCACCCATGGGGACGTTCGACGGCTGTTTCAGGTTTTCACCCTTTAACGCTATATTTTTAAGCCTAAGTCTAGAAATTTGCAAATTACTTTCATATTCTCCAACCAGGAGTCCCGCGGGTGCGTGTTCAGTTCCTACGAGTTACATTGATCCCATGGGAGGTGTTGGTACCACCCACGGGGACGTTCGAGGGCTGTTTTGAGTTTTCACCCGCTAACACCATGTTTTTAAGCTTTAGTCTAGAAATATGCAAATTATCATCGTATTCTCAAATCCATAGTCCCGCGGCTGCGTGGTCAGTTCTTACGAGTTACATTGGACCCGTGGGAGGTGTTGGTGCTACCCACGGGGTCGTTCAGGGCCTAGTTCGAGTTTTCACCCTCTAATTCCATTTTTTAAGCCTAAGTCTAACAATATACAAATCACTATCCCATTCTCAAGCCGGTATTCCCGTGGCTGCGAGGTCAGTTCCTACGAGTTACATTGGTCCCATAGGTAGTGTTGGTGCAACCCAAGGGGACGTTTGGCGGTCATTTCTAGTTTTCACACTCTAACACCATGTTTTTAAGCCTAAGTCTAGAAATATGAAAATTATCGTCGTATTCTCAAACCGGGTGTCCTGCGGCTGCGGGGTCAGTTCCTACTCTAACGCCATGTTTTTAAGCCTACGTATAGAAATATGGAAAATATCATCGTATTCTCAAACCGGGAGTCCCGCAGCTGCGTGGTCAGTTCCTACGAGTTACATTGGTCCCGTGGGAGGTGTTGGTGCCACGCTCGGGGACGTTCATGGATTGTTTTGAGTTTTCACCCTCTAACACCAAGTTTTGAAATCTAATTCTGGAAATATGAAATTACCATCGTATTCTCAAATCAAGAGTCCCGCGGCTACGAGATGAGTTCTGATGAGTTACATTAGTACCGTGTGAGGTGTTGGTGCCACCCACGGGGACATTCGGGGGATGTTTCGAGTTTTCACCCTCTAACGCCATGTTTTTAATCCTAAGTTTAGAAATATGCAAATTATCGTCGTATTCTCAAATCGGGATTCCCGCGGCTACGAAGTCAGTTCCTACGAGTTACATTGGTCCCGTGGGAGGTGTTGGTTCCACCCACGAGGACGTTCGGGGGCTGTTTCGAGTTTTCACTCTCCAACGCCTTGTTTTTAAGCAAAAGTTAAGTAATGTGCAAATTATCATTGTAGTCTCAAACTGGGAGACCCGCGGCTGCTGGGTCAGTTCATACGAGTTACATTGGTCCTGTGGGAGGCGTTGGTGCCGCCCATGGGGACGTTCGGGAGCTGTTTCGAGTTTTCACCCTCTAACGCCATGTTTTGATTATGTCAAGAAATATGCAAATTACCATCGTATTCTCAAACCGATATTGTGGTTGCGTGGTCGGTTCCCATGAGTTACATTGGTCCCGTGGGACATGGTGGTGCCACCAATGGGGACGCTCGAGGGCTGTTTCAAGTTTTCACCCTCTAACGCCATATTTTTAAGCCAAAGTCTAGAAATATGCAAATTACCACCATATTTTCAAACCGGTAGTCTTGCTGCGGTGGGGTCAGTTGCTACGTGTTACATTGGTCCCGTGTGAGGTGTTGGTGCCATCCAGGGGGACGTTCGGGGGATGTTTCGAGTTCTCACCCTGTAACACCATGTTTTTAAGCCTAAGTTTAGTAATAAGCAAATTCCCGTCGTATTATAAAATCGGGAGTCCCGCGGCTGCGGGGTCAGTTCCTACTCTAATGCCATGTTTTAAGCCTAAGTCTATAAATATGCAAATTACCATCGTATTCTTAAACTGAGAGTCCCGCGAATACGTGGTTAGCTCCTATGAGTTACATTCGTCCCGTGGGAGGTGTTGGTGCCACCCACGGGGACGTTTGGGGGCTGTTTCGAGTTTTCACCCACTAACGCCACGTTTTTAAGCCTAAGTCTAGAAATATGCAAATTATCTTCATATTCTTAAACAAGGAGAACCGCGACTGCATGTTCAGTTCCTACGAGTTACATTGATCTAGTGGGAGGTGTTGGTGCCACCGACGGGGCTATTCGGGGGCTGTTTCGAGTTTTCACCCTCTAACGCCATGTTTTTAAGCCTAAGTATAGAAATATGCAAATAACCTTCATATTGTCAAACTGGGAGTCCTGCGGTTGTGTGGTCAGTTCCTACGAGTTATATTCATCCAGTGGAAGGTGTTGGTGCCACCCATAGGGATTTCGGGGACTGTTTCGAGTTTTCACCCTCTAACGCCATGTTTAAGCTTCAGTCTAGAATTTTGCAAATTATCATCGTATTCTCAAACCGGGAGTCTCACAGCTGCGGGGTCAGTTTCTACGAGTTACATTGGTCCCGTGGGAGGTTTTGGTGCCACCCACAAGGACGTTCGGGGGATGTTTTGAGTTTTCAACCTCTAATGCCATTTCTTAAGCCTGAGTATAGAAATATACAAATTACCGTCGTATTCTCAAACCGGAAGTCGTGTGGCTGCGAGGTCAGTTCTTATAAGTTACATTGGTCCCGTTGGAGGTCTTGGTGCCACCCACTGGAACGTTTGGGGGTCATTTCGAGTTTTCACCCACTAACGCCATGGTTTTAATCCTAAGTCTAGAAATATACAAATTAACGTCGTATTCTCAAATCGTGAGTCTCGCGGCTGCGGGGTCAGTTCCTACTCTAACGCCATGTTTTTAAGGCTAAGTATAGATATATAGAAATTACCTTCATATTCTCAAACCGGGAGTCCCACGGCTGCATGGCCAATTCCTACGAGTTACATTGGTTCCGTGGGAGGTGTTGGTGCCACCCACGGAGACGTTCGTGGGTTGTTTCGAGTTTTCACCCTCTAACACCAAGTTTTTAAACCCAATTCTAGAAATATGAAAATTATCATCGTATTCTCCAACCGGGAGTGCCGCGGCTATAGGGTGAGTTCTTACGAGTTACATTGGTTCCGTGTGACGTGTTGGTGCCACCCGTGGGGACATTCGAGGGTTGTTTCAATTTTTCACCCTATAACGCCATGTTTTTAACTATAAGTCTAGAAATATGAAAATTACTGTCGTATTCTCAAACTGGGATTCCTGCGGCTACGTGGTCATTTCCTACGAGTTACATTAGTCCCTAGGGAGGTGTTGGTGCCACCCACGGGGACGTTCGGGGGACGTTTCATTTTTTCACCCTCCAACGCCATGTTTTGAAGCGAAAGTCAAGAAATGTGCAAATTATCATCGTATTCTCAAACTGGGAGACCCGCGGTTGCGAGGTCCATTCCTACGAGTTACATTGGTCCCGTGGGAGGTGTTGGTGCCAGCCATGGGGACGTTCGGGGGCTGTTTCGAGTTTTCACCCTCAAACGCCATGTTTTTAATCCTATGTCTAAAAATATGCACATTACCATCGTATTCTCAAACCGGTAGTCGCACCGCGGTGGGGTCTGTTCATGCGAGTTACATTGGTCCCGGGTGAGGTGTTGGTGCCACCCACGGGGACGTTCGGGGAATGTTTCGAGTTTTAACCCTCTAACACAATGTTTTTAAGCCTAAGTCTCAAAATATGCAAATTACAGTCGTATTCTCAAACCGAGAGTCCCAGGGCTGCGTGGTCAGTTCCTATGAGTTACATTGGAACCGTGGGAAAGTTAGTGCCACCCACGGGGACGTTCGGGGGTTGTTTCGAGTTTTTACCCTCTAATGCCTTTTTTAACCTAAGTCTAGAAATATGCAAATTGTGGTTATATTCTCAAACCGAGAGTCCTGCGGATGCGGGGTCAGTTCCCACGAGTTAAATTGGTCCCGTGGGAGGTGGTGGTGCGAGCCATGGGGAAGTTTGGAAGCTGTTTCGAGTTTTAACCCTCAAACACCATGTTTTTAAGCCTAAGTCTGAAAATATGCAAATTACCATCGTATTCTCAAACCGGTAGTCCCGCAGCAGTGGGGTTAGTTCCTACGAGTTACATTTGTCCCGTGTGAGGTGTTGGTGCCACCCACGGGGACGTTCGGGGGATGTTTCGATTTTCACCCTCTAACACCATGTTTTTAAGTCTAAGTCTAGAAATTTGCAAATTATTGTCGTATTCTCAAACCGAGGGGCCCAGGGCTGCATGGACAGTTCCTACGAGTAACATTAGAACCGTGGTAGGTGTTGGTGCCACCCTCGGGGACGTTCGGGGGTTGTTTCGAGTTTTGACCCTCTAATGCCATTTTTTAAGCCTAAGTCTAGAAATATGCAAATTGTCGTCGTATTCTCAAACCGGGAGTCCCACGACTACGCGGTAACTTCTTGCAAGTTACATTGGTCCCTTGGGAGGTGTTGGTGCCACCCACAGCGACGTTTGGTGGACATTTCGAGTTTTCACCCTCTAACGCCATGTTTTTAAGCCTAAGTGTTGTAATATGCAAATTATCGTCGTATTCTCAAATTGGGAGTCCCGTGGCTGTGGGGTTAGTTCCTACTCTAACGCCATATTTTTAAGCCTAAGTCTAGAAATATGCAAATTATCGTCCTATTCTCAAACTGAGAGTCCCGTGGATGCATGGATAGTTCCTACGAGTTATATTCGTCCCGTTGGAGGTGCTGGTGCCATCCACGGGGACGTTCGGGGGTTGTTTCGAGTTTTCACCCTCTAACGCCATATTTTAAGGCTAAGTTTAGAAATATTCAAATTCCCATCATATTCTGAAACTGGGAGTCCCACGGCAGCGTGGTCAGTTCCTACGAGTTACTTTGATCCCGTGGGAGTTGTTGGTGCCACCCACAGTTACGTTTGGGGGTTGTTTCAAATTTTCACCCTCTAACGCCATATGTTTAATCTTAAGTCCAGAGATATGTAAATTATCGTCATATTATCAAATTAGCAGACCCGTGATTGCGAGGTCAGTTACTGCGAGTAACATTGGTCCCGTGGCCGGTGTTGGTGCCACCCACGGGGTCATTCAAGGCCTGTTTTGAGTTCTCACCCTCTTATTCAATTTTTTAAGACTAAGTCTGAAAATATACAATTTACTATCCTATTCTCAAATCGGGAGTCTCATGGCTGCGAGGTCAGTTCCTACGAGTTACATTTGTTCCGTAGGAGGTGTTGGTGCCACCAAAGGGGAGGTTTGGGGGTCGTTTCGAGTTTTCACCCTCTAACGCCATGTTTTTAAGCCTAAATCTAGAAGTATGCAAATTGTCGTCATATTCTCAAACCGTGAGTCTCGCGGCTGCAGGGTCAGTTCCTACTCAAACGCCATGTTTTTAAGGCTATGTTTAGAAATATGGAAATTACCGTCATATTCTCAAACCGGGAGTCCCACGGCTGCGTGGACAGTTCTTACGAGTTACATTGATTCTGTGGGAGGTGTTGGTGCCACCCATGGGGACGTTCGTGGGTTGTTTCGAGTTTTCACCCTCTAACACCATGTTTTTAAACCTAATTCTAGAAATATGAAAATTACCATCGTATTCTCAAAATGGGAGTGCCGCGGATACGGGGTGAGTTCTTACGAGTTACATTGGTTCCGTGTGAGGTGTTGGTACCACCCACGGGGCTGTTTCGAGTTTTCACCCTCTAACGCCATGTTTTTAATGCTAAGTCTAGAAATATTAAAACTACCGTCGTATTCTCAAACCGGGATTTCGGCGACTACGAGGTCAGTTCCTACAAGTTACATTAGTCCCCTAGGAGGTGTTGGTGCCACCGACGGGGACGTTTGGGGGACGTTTCGAGTTTTCACCCTCCAACGCCATGTTTTTAAGCGAAAGTCTAGAAATATGCAAATTACAACCATATTTTCAAACCGGTAGTCCCGTGGTTGTGGGGTCAGTTGCTACGAGTTACATTGGTCTCGTGTGATGTGTTGGTGCCACCCACGGGGACGTTTGGTGGATGTTTCGAGTTTTCACCCCGTAACGCCATGTTTTTAAGCCTAAGTTTAGTAATATGCAAATTACGGTCGTTAACTGAAATTGGGAGTCCCGCGGCTGCAGGGCCAGTTCCTACTATAACGCCATGTTTTTAAGCCTAAGTCAAGAAATATGCAAATTACCATCGTATTCTCAAACCGAGAGTCCCGCGAATGAGTGGTTAGTTCCTATGAGTTACATTCGTCCCATGTGAGGAGTTAGTGCCACCCACGGGGACGTTTGGGGGCCGTTTCTAGTTTTCACCCTCAAACGCCATATTTTTTAGCATAAGTCTACAATAGTGCAAATTACCTTCATATTCTCAAACCATGAGTTTCGCGGCTGCAGGTTTAGTTCCTACGAGTTACATTGATTTAGTGGGAGGTGTTGGTGCCACCCACAGGGATATTCAGGGGCTATTTCGAGTTTTCACCCTCTAACGCCATGTTTTTAAGCTTCAGTCTAGAAATATGCAAACTATCATCGTATTCTCAAATTGGGAGTCCCGCGGCTGCGGGGTCAGTTTCTGTGAGTTACATTGGTCACATGGGATGTGTAGGTGCCACCCACGGGGATGTTCCGGGGCTGTTTCGAGATTTCACCCTCTAATGCCATTTTTTAAGCCTAAGTCTAGAAATATGAAATTTACCATCGTATTCTCAAACCGGGGGTCCCACGGCAGCGGGGTCAGTTCCTTCGAGTTACATTGGTCCCGTTGGAGGTGTTTATGCGACCCAAGGGGACGTTTGGGGGTTGTTTCGAGTTTTCACCCTCTGACGCCAGTTCCTATGAGTTATATTGGTCCCGTGGGAGGTGTTGTAGCAACCCATAGGGACGTTCGGGGGATGTTTCGAGTTTTCACCCTCTAATGACATTTTTTAAGCCTAAGTCTAGAAATATGCAAATTGTGGTCGTATTCTCAAACTGGGAGTCCCGCGGCAGCGGGGTCAGTTCCCACGAGTTACATTGGTCCCGTGGGAGGTAGTGGTCCCACCCAAGGGGTCGTTTGGGGGTTGTTTTGAGTTTTCACCCGCTAACGCCATTTTTTAAGCCTAAGTCTAAAAATATGCAAATTACCATCGTATTCTAAAACTGGTAGTTCCGCGGCGGCGGGGAAAGTTCCTACGAGTTACATTCGTCCCGTGGGAGGTGATGGTGCCACACACGGGGACGTTCGGGGGATGTTTTGAGTTTTCGCTCTCTAATGCCATGTTTTTAAGCCTAAGTCTAGAAATATGCAAATTACCTTCATCTTATCAAACTGGGAGTCCTGCAGCTGCGAGGTCAGTTCCTACGAGTTACATTGATCCCTGGGAGGTGTTGGTGTCACCCACGGGGATGTTCGGTGGCTGTTTTGAGATTTCAATCTCAAACGCCATGTTTTTAAGCTAAAGTCTTAAAATATTAAAATTACCGTCATATTCTCAAACCAGGAATCCCGCGGCTATGGGGACAGTCCCTACGAGTTACATTAGTCCCGTGGGAGGTGTTGGTGCCACCCACGGGGACGTTCGGGGGATGTTTTAAGTTTTGACCCTGTAATGCCATTTTTTAAGCCTAAGTCTAGAAATATACAAATTGTCATCGTATTCTCAAACGGGGAGTCCCATAGCTGGAGGGTCAGTTCCCACAAGTTACAGTGGTCCCGTTGGAGGTGGTGGTTCCACCCACGGAGACGTTTGGGGCTGTTTCAAGTTTTCACCATCAAACGCCATGTTTTTAAGCTTAAGTCTAAAAGTATTCACATTACCATCGTATTCTCAGACAGGTAGTCCCGCAGCTGCGGGGACAGTTACTATGAGTTACATTAGTCCCGTGAGAGTATTGCTGCCACCCACGGAGATGGTCAGTTCCTACGAGTTACATTGGTCCCGTGGGAGGTGTTGGTGTCGCACAAAGGGACGTTCAGGAGCTGTTTCGAGTTTCACCCTCTCACGCCATGTTTTTAAGCCTAAGTCTAGAAATATGCAAATTACCTTCATATTCTCAAACTGGGAGTCCCACGGCTGCGTGGTCAGTTCCTAAGAGTTACATTGGTCCCATGTGAGGTGTTGGTGCCACACACGGGGACGTTCGTGGGCTGTGTCGAGTTTTCACCCTCTAACGCCATGTTTTTAAGCCTAAGTCTAAAAATTTGCAAATTACCTTCATATTCTCAAACTGAAAATCCCGGGGCTGCGTGGTCAGTTCCTACCAGTTACATTGGTACCGTGGGAGGTGTTGGCTCCACCCACGGGGACGTTCGGGGGATGTTTCGAGTATTGATCCTCTAATGTCATTTTCTAAGCCTAAGTCTAGAAATATGCAAATTGCCATCGTATTCTCAAATCGAGAGTCCCACGGCTGCGGGGTCAGTTCCCACGAGTTACGTTGGTCCCGTGGCAGGTGGTTGTGCCACCCACGGGGACGTCTGGGTGCTGTTTTTAGTTTTCACCCTCAAACGCCATGTTTTTAATCCTAAGTCTAAAAATATCCAAATTTCCATCGTATTCTCAAACTGGTAGTCCCTCGGCGGCGGGGTAAGTTCCTACGAGTTACATTCATCCCGTGGAAGGTGTTGGTGCCACACACGGGGTCATTCGGTGGGTGTTTCGAGTTTTCACCCTCTAACGCTATGTTTTTTAAGCCTAAGTCTAGAAATATGCAAATTTCCTCATGGGAGGTGTTGGTGCCTAAGTCGAGTTTTCACCCTCTAACCGAGAGTCCCGCAGCTGCGTGGTCAGTTCCTACAAGTTATATTCATCCCGTGGGAGGTGTTGGTGCCACCCACAGGGACGTTCGGGGCCTGTTTCTAATTTTCTCCCTGTAACGCCATGTTTTTTAACTTAAGTCTAGAAATATGCAAATTATCGTCGTATTCTCAAACCGGGAGTCCCGCGGCTGCGGGGACAGTTTCTACGAGTTGCATTAGTCCCGTGGGAGGTATTTTTGCCACCCACGGGGACGTTCGGGGGCTGTTTCAACTTTTGATCCTCTAATACCATTTTTTAAGCCTAAGACTAGAAATATGCAAATTTGTCGTCGTATTCTTAAACCGGGAGTTCCGTGGCTGCGGGGTCAGTTCTCATGAGTTACATTGGTCCCGTGGGAGGTGGTGGTGCCACCCACGGAGACGTTTGGGGGTTGTTTCGAGGTTTAACCCTCAAACGCCATGTTTTTAAGCCTAAGTCTAGAGATATCTAAATTATCATCGTATTCTCAAACCGGGATCCCGCGGCTACGTGGTCAGTTCGTATGAGTTACATTTGTCCCGTGGGAGGTGTTGGTGCCACCCATGGGGATGTTCGGGGCTGTTATGAGTTTTCACCCTCTAACGCCATGTTTTTAAGCCTAAGTCTACAAATATGTAAATTACAGTCGTATTGTCAAATCGGGAGCCCCGAGACTGCGAGGTCAGGTCCTACGAGTTACATTTATTCCGTGGAAAGTGTTGGTGCCACCCAAAGGGACGTTCGGGGGTTGTTTCGAGTTTTCACCCTCTAACACCTTGTTTTTAATCCTAAGTATAAAAATATGTAAATTATCATCATATTCTAAAACCGGGAGACTCGCAATTGCGGGGTTAGTTCCTACAAGTTACATTGGTCTCGTGGGAGGTGTTGGTGCCACCCATGGGGACGTTCGGGGGATGTTATGTGTTTTCACCCTCTAATTCCATGTTTTTAAGCCTAAGTCAAGAAATATGCAAATTATAGTTGTATTCTCAAACCGATAGTCCCGCGGCTGCGAGGTCAGTTCCTACGAGTTACATTGGTCCCATGTGAGGTGTTGGTGCCACCCACGGGGCCGTTCGGGGGCTATTTTGAGTTTTCACCCTCTAACGCCATGTTTTTATGCCTAAGTCTAAAAATATGTAACTTATCGTTATATTGTCAAATTAGGAAACCCGTGGCTGCAGGGTTAGTTCCTACGAGTTACATCGGTCCCGTGGGAGGTGTTGGTGCCACCCACAGGGACGTTCGGGAGCTGTTTTAAGTTTTCAACCTCTAACGCCATACTTTGATTAAGTCTAGAAATTTGAAAATTACCGTCGTATTCTCAAACTGGGAGTCCCGCAACTGCATGGTCAGTTACTAAGATTTACATTGGTCCCGTGGGAGGTGATAGTTCAACCCATGGGGACGTTCGGGTGCTATTTTGTGTTTTCACCCTCTAATGCCATATTTTAAGCCTAAGTCAATAAATATGAAAAATACCGTCGTATTTTCAAACCGGTAGTCCCCCGGCGGCGGGGTCAGTTCCTTCGAGTTACATTGGTCCCGTGGGATGTGGTGGTGCCACCCACGGGGATGTTCGGGGGCTGCATCGAGTTTTCACCCTCTAACACCATGTTTTTATGCCTAAGTCTAGAAATATGCAAATTACCACCATATTTTCAAACAGGTAGTCCCGCGGCTACCGGGTCAGTTCCTACGAGTAACATTGGTCCTGTGTGAGGTGCTGGTGCTTCCTACTGGGACGTTCGGTGGCTGTTTCGAGTTTTAACCCTCTAACACCATGTTTTTAAGCCTAAGTCTAGAAATATTCAAATTATCGTCGTATTCGCAAATCGGGAGTCCTGCGGCAGCGTGGTTAGTTCCTACGAGTTACATTAGTTCCGTGGGAGGTGTTGGTGCTACCCACTGGGACGTTCGGCGCCTGTTTATAGTTTTAACCCTCTAATTCCATGTTTTAAGCCTAAGTCTAGGAATATGCAAATAATCATCGTAGTCTCAAAATGGGACTCCCGCGGCAACGGGGTCAGTTCCTACGAGTAACATTGGTCCCGTGGGAGGTGTTGGTTCCACCAATGGGGACGTTCGGGGGTTGTTTTGAGTTTTCACCCTCTAATTCCATGTCTTTTAGCCTAAGTCTATAAATATGCAAATTAGCGTCATATTCTAAAATCGGGAGTTCCACAATTGCGTGGTCTATATCTACGAGTTAAATTGGTCCCGTGGGAGGTTTTGGTGCAACCCACGGGGACGTACGGGGGCTGTTTCAAGTTTTCACCCTCTAACGCCATGTTTTTAATCCTAAGTATAAAAATATGCAAATTACCATCATATTCTCAAACCGGGATTCCCGCGGTTATGAGGTGAGTTCCTACGAGTTACAATTGTCCCGTGGGAGGTGTTGGCGCCACCCATGGACACGTTCGGGGGCTATTTTGAGTTTTCATCCTCCAACGCCATGTTTTTAAGGGAAAATCAAGAAATGTGAAAATTATCATCGTATTCTCAAACTGGGAGACCCGCGAATGTGGGGTCAGTTCCTACGAGTTACATTGGTCCCGTGGGAGGTGTTGGTGCCACCCATGGGGAGGTTCGGGAGCTATTTCGAGTTTTCATCCTCTAATGCCATGTTTTGATTAAGTCTAGAAATATGAAAATAACCATTGTATTCTCAAATCAAAACTCGCACGGCTGCGTGGTCAGTTCCTACGAGTTACATTGGTCCTGTGGGAGTTGTTGATGCCACCCATGGGGACGTTCGGGGGTTGTTTCGAGTTTTCACCCTCTAATGCCTTATTTTTAATACTAAGTCTAGAAATATTCAAATTACCATTGTAATCTCAAACTGGGATTCCTGTGGCTACGAGGTCAGTTCCTACGAGTTAAATTGGTCCCGTATGAGGTGTTGGTTCAACCCACGAACACGTTCGGCGACTGTTTTGTGTTTTCAAACTCCAACGCCATGTTTTAAAGCGAAATTCAAGAAATGGGCAAATTATCATCATATTCTCAAACTGGGAGTCCCGTGGCTGTGGGGTCAGTTCCTACGAGTTACATTACTCCCCTGGGAGGTGTTAGTGCCACCCATGGGGACGTTCGGGATCTGTTTCGAGTTTTCACCCTCTAACGCCATGTTTTGATTAAGTCTAGAAATATGAAAATTACCATCATATTCTCAAACCGAGAGTCCCACGACTACGTGGTCAGTTCCTATGATTTACATTGGTCCCGTGGGAGGTGTTGGTGCCACCCATGGGGACGTTTGGGGGTTGTTTCTAGTTTTCAACCTCTAATTCCACGTTTTTTAGCCTAAGTCTTGAAATATGCAAATTACAATTGTATTCTCAAATCGGGAGTCCCGCGGCTACAAGGTCAGTTCCTACGAGTTACATTGATCCTATGTGAGGGGTTGGTGCCACCCACGAGGACATTCGGGGGCTGTTTTGAGTTTTCACCCTCTAACGCCATGTTTTTAAGCCTATGTTTAGAAATATGCAAATTATCATCGTATTCTCAAATCGGGAGTCCCACGGTTGCGGTGTTAGTTCCAATGAGTTACAATAGTCCCGTGGGAGGTGTTGGTTCCACCCACGGGGACGTTTGGGGGTCATTTCGAGTTTTCACCCTCTAACGCCATTTTCTAAGCCTAAGTTTAGAAATATGCAAATTACCATTGTATTCTCAAACCGAGAATCCCGCGGCTGCGGGGTCAATTCCTATGAGTTACAATGGTCCCCTGGTAGGTGTTGGTGCCACCCACGGGGACGCTTGGGGGTCGTTTCGATTTTTCACCCTCTAACGCCATGTTTTTAAGCCTAAGTCTAGTAATATGCAAATTACCGTCATATTCTCAAATCGGGAGTCCCGCGGCTGCGGGGTCAATTCCTACTCTAACGCCAGGTTTTTAAGCCTAAGCATAGAAATATGCAAATTACCATCGTATTCTCAAACCGGGAGTCCCACGAATGCGTGGTTAGTTCCTACGAGTTACATTGGTCCCATGGGAGGTTTTAGTGCCACCCACGGGGACGTTCGGGGGCTGTTTCAAGTTTTCACCTTATTACGCCTTCTTTTTAAGCCTATGTCTAGAAACATGCAAATTATCTTCATATTCTCAAATCGGGACTCCCGCGACTGCGTGGTCAGTTCCTACGAGTTACATTGATCCCGTGGGAGGTGTTGGTCCCACCCACGCGGAGGTTCGGGGGCTGTTTCGAGTTTTCCCCCTCTAACGCCATGTTTTGACGCTTAAGTCTAGAAATATGTAAATTATCATCATACTCTCGTATCGGGAGACTCGTGATTGCGGGGTTAGTTACTACGAGTTACTGTAGGAGGGTAGTGAGACTGGGGTCTATGAATAACTGAAAAGGGTGAGGCGTGACCCACTCCAATGGGCGCTGCCTGCAAGGTCTTCAAGGTCTCCTGGTGCAACTTCTGAAGAAAACTTCTCCTTCTAGTAACAATGGAACTCAAGCTTCAACTCACTCCCTTCAAGAAGATGAACTTTCACAGAAAAAATAGTAGTTTTCTCAAGGGAAACACCTGAGAGTGATGGCTGTTAGTGGGTAGTGAAGGAAAAAGGCACTCAACAATAAGAGAATGAGCAGGGAGATAATACTTAGGTAGGTCTAGTGATATTTTAGCAGAGTAACAGTGCAATTTTTATTGTGTATCCTCCTTTTTTGACCTTGCCCAGAGGTCTATTTATACTGGGGCGTTAGGGGTTAGTGGCAATTTTTGGGCGCTAAAATTGAGAGAGTTGGTGGGGAACAATGTCTGAAGTGTACCATTTGTCCCTACCTGTAGGCAGCCTTCCTGTCCCCTCTGCAGGCGCCACCTGGCGCCGACCAAAACCCAAAAAGCACATATGTCCCCTAGTGGAGACAAAATATCAGATTTGGTAGTTATCTTTTGAAACGGTAACTTGTGGTGCAATTTTACAAATCTTGAGAGAGGAGACCTTAAGGACTCATATCCTCTAAAAGTGTTATTTTTCTTGAGAGGGACCTCGAGGACCCCCTCTTCGGGAAAAGTCATTTTCTTGTAAAGAGTTGATGTTTCTTGTGAGTAGCCAGGTCTTTGGCTGCTCACTTCACTTGTGACTAGGTGTGTATTGTGTGTAGTCTCGAGTGACTTCTGGGTCTTCCTACTAGTATTCTCTCAATCCTATAGTTCTAAGTGGTTGAGCTTGCTCAACATACATTGTCCCTCAACTGCCAAGCTAAAACTCCCAGGAGGTCCCAACGCTCCTGTTCGAGCCTTGCTTGCTCGACTAGGCAACCTGTACAAGAAAGTAATGTGTTAGTGCTATTGTTCATTTGGAGACTGATGTTTCATGATGGGGGGCTTGTTCGCGATAGTTACTCCCTCAATATGAGTTTTTGTCAGAACCCCTGTAGCAGCACTTCTCGAATAACATTTCTGCAGAGACCCTTGCAGTGGCGCTGAGTCTTGCAGTGACGCCGACTCTCTCAACTGTCGTTATTGCAGTGGCCCTTGAAGCGGCGCTGACACTTGAAACGGCGCTGATGCTTGAAGTGGCACTGACACTTGCAGTGGCGCTGAGGCTTCAAGCGGTGCGGACCCTTGCGGCGATGCGGACCCTTGCATCGACGCTGGGAAAAGAAGTGGCATCGACACTTGCAGTGGAGTCAACACGTGAAGCGGTGCCGACGCTTGAAGTCGCGCTGACACTTGAAGTGGTGCTGAGGCTTGAAGCGGCGCTGGCACTTGAAATGACGTCGACCCTTGCTTCGGTGCGGAACCTTGCATCGACGCCAGTACTTGAAGTGGCGCCGACACTTGTAGTGGTGTCAACATGTGATGTGGTGCCGATGCTTGCAACGACATCGATACTTGAAGTGGCGTTGACGTTTGAAGCAGTGCTGATTCTTGAGGAAGCGCTGACGCTTGCAGTGGTCGCTGATACCTGTCGCGGCGCCGACCCTTGTCGCGGCGCCGACCCTCGTCACGATGCCGACGCTCGTAGAGGTGCCGACACTTGAAGTTGTCACTGATACCTGGGGCGGCGTCGACCCTTGTCGCGGCGCCGACCCTCGTCACGACGCCGACGCTCGTTGCGTCGCCGACGCTTGAAGTGGTCACTGATACCTGGGGCGGCGTCGACCCTTGTCGCGGGGCCGACCCTCGTCACGGTGTCGACGCTCGTAGCGGAGCCGATGCTTGAAGTGGTCACTGATACCTAGGGCGGCGCCGACCCTTGTCGCTGTGCCGATCCTCATCATGGAGCCAACGCTCGAAGCGGTGCCAACGCTTGAAGTGGCACTGATTCTTGGGGTAGCGCTGACGCTTGAAGTGGCACTCACACTTGAAGCGATTGCTGATACCTGAGGCGGCACCGACCCTTGTCGCGATGCCGACCCTTGTCGTGGCGCTGACACTAGAAGTGGCATTGACGTTTGTAGCGGTCGCTGATACCTGAGGCGGCACCGACCCTTATCGCGGCGCCGACACTTGAAGTGGCACCAACGCTTGAAGCGGCGCTGACGCTTGAAGCGGTAGCTAATACCTGAGGCGGCGCCGACCCTTGTCACGACGCCGACACTTGAAGCAGCACTGACGCTTGATCTGCATTGACACGTGAGGCGGCGTCGACCTTTGTCGCTGCGTCGAAGCTCGAAGTGGCGCCGACGCTCGAAGTGGCGCTGACACTTGAAGCGGCGCTGACATTTGAAGCGGTCGTTGATATCTGAGGCGGTGCCGACCCTTGTCGTGGCGCTGATACTTGAATTGGCGCTGACATGTGAGGCGGTGCGACCCTTGTCGCGGTGCCGACGCTCGAAGTGGCGCCGACGCTCGAAGTAGCGCTGATGCTTGAAGTGGCGCTGACGCCTGAGGTGGCGCTGATGCTTGAAGCGGCGCTGCTACTTTCCAATGGATTTTGTGCTTCTTGGTGACCCTGGCGGGTACCTCTCGGGTGTCATTAATAAGAGAGTAGTTTTTTTTGTTTGCTTTTTCTGTTGATAACACCCTTCTACATTAGCCCCTCGTGCAAAGATTTTTTTGTTGGGTAGACTAAAAAAACTTTGTACGCTATAAATCTGGTTTCAACAATTATATATATATATATATATATATATATATATATATATATATATATATTTTGAGGGATATTAGGATCATTAACTTCTGTGTCCCTTTATCCGATATTTTTAATTTTTTTTGAGAACCCACGCGTCAGTGTGGGAACTGCCATCTCATCATTTGGGAAAAAAAGGTCATCGCCTTTTTGCCTTCCTGCACGTTTTCGCATTTTGGTGCAAAAAAACATAAGCCCCTCTTCTTAGTCCTTTTCATCTTCTTCAAAAAGAAACATAAGATACTTTTGGGTTTGTAGTGAGAGAGAGTGAGAAAGGGACTTATAAAACCCCATAGCCACCCATCTGCTCATTTTTACTCTAACTTTCCCCACTATCATAGCCTCTCATCCATGGATTCCAAACCAAAGAATGCCTCCCCAAATGCAAACAACCCTAAGGCACCCAAGGTTCTACACTCCACATCGTCTCCATCCGTCGTTCCCATTGCCTCCGTGACCGACATGGCTGCCGCCGGCGATGATTTTCACCATACGGCCAGCGGCGCTGCCGCCCCGTGCACGGTACCTGTTTCTGCAGATTTCGGGTCGATAACCCTCATGGGTTCCTCCCCCTTTCAGTCGCCACTTGCGGGGGGTCTCGAGCGACGGTCTTCCACGGTACGGTGGGTCTCGAGTGATGGGGGGGCTCGAGCGATGGTCATGGGTTCTTCCATGGTACGGGGGGTCTCGAGCGACGGTCTTCTGGCAGCTAAGGGTCTCGCGCCCGATTGTAGTGTGCACGAGGAGCATGGGGTCTCGACCGAGGCTGTTCTGACCGCTAAGGGTCTCGCGCCCGATTGCGGTGTGCGCGAAGAGCGTGGGGTTTCGACCGAAGCTGTTCTGACCGCTAAGGGTCTCGCGCCCGATTGCGTAGTGCACGAGGAGCGTGGGGTCTCACCCATTATGGGCATGGGTTTTAAATTTTTGGTCGAGAAAGATGCCGACCAAGATTCCTCGTCAACAGATCCTCCATCGGAGGGTCTCTCGCCTTCTGCCCCGTGTCGCGACATTACCCCCTTTCCTCAGAACTTGCCTTGCTCCCTGGAAGACCTCGTGCACTTAGGGTCTGCGTCCCCGGGTTCCTCACGATTTCTAGATGGTGCTCCAATCTCAGATATCTCGCCCCACTCCCTTGATATGGTTATTGACGAGGGCCCTCCGTGGGTGGACCTCTCGTCCGGGGGTCTCTCTCTTGTCGCCTTGGACCCTTATAAGGAAATCAGTTGCGTTGGGAGGGGTATCTCGACCTCTATTTATGAAGTTTATCCAGTTGATTTGGATAAGGTTATGTCGAAATTTTCTGGCGCCGAAAGTGGTTCCTCGCGCGTTGACCTAGGCGCGAGGAGTTATTTATCTATTAAAGATGATTTTGGAGGAAGGGGGTCACGACAGTTATTAGCGTTGACACAAGCATCTCGACCTCGGGTGTCTCGATGCCTTTGACTGTTTCTAAAATGGGTATTTCAGCTTATGGCAGTATGGTAACCTCTCGTCAGCAGCCGGGGGCCTTGAGACTTTGCCTCGCTTCCACGGGTCTCTCGTTCGTGCAAGGGGGTGTCTCGACATTTTGTCACCTAGGGGGTTCCGTGACCCAGGGTGTCTCGCCGACAATTGGTGTTATGGAGAGTATGCCACTGACCATGGCTCTTCACATGATTTTACTGGGGTTTCTGCCTCCACTTCTTTTTCCGCGACAGGGGACCCCGAGGGTCCCTCGCTCGGAGTACCCACTAGGGTGAGTTCTTTTCTTGAGCCAATGGTTCTAGGTGGTTCATCAGCTACGCCAAGCTCTTCTCAAGCTTGGAAGGACTATATACACATTCGCCAAGGGTGAGACTTTGGTATTTATCGTCGTGCTCCTTTTTTTGGTCCTGCTGACAGTTTCATGATTTCACTTTCTGATTTTGGGGAAAATTTTTTGGGTGCTGTTCTCGAACGTTCTCATACGGGGTTAATTGAGTATGCTGATCTTCCTACTATTTCTCCGGATTCCATTCTCCGAGTTCGAGTTGACCGTGGTGACTTTCCTTATTCCAACGTTGAAGTTAAAACCTAGGGTGGACCCACAGAGGAGTGTGCCAGTTGGGTTGATTATGTTCTGAGCGTTCCTGATTATGTGGCTATTCTTAGGGAGGTGGGACTCTTCACCGCCGTCAGCAGCCTGAAGTCATGTACCATATTTAAGCATGGTGCTTCAGTCAATCTCTTATTGTCTCGGTGGAGTATGGAGTCTCACACCTTTGTCAGGGGCATGGGGAATTTACCATTACCCTAGAAGATATATGTGAGTTGTATGCCCTTCCTTTCTTTGGGCAGCAGGTCTTTTCTGATGACTGCGAGGACTCCCAAGAGCAGGAGTTGGTGGGGGAGTTACGGTCAGGTCTCGGAGAGTGCTCGAGGTATGTGGCCATAAATATAACTGGTTATTCCAAGCCTTCCTTTGCCAAATGGCAAAGATACTGGTTCAGGGACTTTGAGCAGTTGCAGAAAGGGGAGACTTCTCGTGCAGCCCCCAGATCCCAGGATGGTCCTAAGCTCCACTCTCCTGCACATTTAGCCGCTTTCCTTGTTATGTTCCTGACTCGGTTCCTTCTACCAGGTAAGCCTGAAGATTGTCCTCGTGAACTTCTTTTTAGATTGGCTGTACGATTGTCTCGCGGTAGGTCGGTACTCATGGCTGCCCTGACCTTGGGTTCTCTTTACACCTAGATAGACCGAGCACACATAGATGTAGAGAGGTCCTACGGTCGGTATGATGTCGCTAATCATGTCAACGCCCCTCCCTTGATGGCCTTTTTGTTTGAGCATTTGCCCCACTTTACTTCAGGGGCTCACGCTTGTCATAGCGACATTGCGAGACTTCTTCGGTGGCATAAGACAACTCCCAAGCAGTCTCTGGGAATGTTGATTGATGATATCAAGGAGTTTCAGTTTCGGCCTTACACCAGGCGCCCTGGGGGTACTTTCAGCTGGCTTTCTTTCTCCGGCGACTGCGGGACCTTCTATTGCCCTTCAGTAGTGGGGTCGGTTTCCACGTGTCCTCACATTAATGTGGTGACGATGTTCTTACCGTGTCACCTTCCTTCTTGGACCGAGTTAGGTCCGTGTGATGAGTCTTATCATTCCGAGAGGGCAAGACGACAGCTTGGCTATGATCAGGGCGTTCACACTCCTCCTCTTCCTACCTACAACAGTCATTCTGAGGCATTCTCGGAGGCATGTGCTAGCTTTACTCTTCAGGGATTATTCCACCGAGTTAGTGGTTTGGGTGGTCTCTATGTGCCTCCCTGCGATTATCATCCTTCATTCACTTCGTCTTGGTTCCTTCTTTGGCAGCAGCAGGTTCGTCTTATCCAAGAATGCGTAATTGGCCCTCCTCATGAGACTAACCCCATTAAATATACCCGAGCTCAGTTTTTGGTCAGGCGGACGCAGAAAGATCCTTGGTTTCTCAGCACCACCTCTACGCCATCCTTGGAGCAGGCCATCCCTATTTTAGTGCAACCTCTCATTGACGAGTCACTTCCTCCTCCGTCGACTGAGCTTCCCTCTGTGAAGTCTAAAAGCCAACCAAAAAGCATAGGGAAGGAGGGAACCTCTACTACTAGCAGAAGGAAACACCCTGACGTCGATGTCTCCAATTTTATTCCTGCTACTACTGCTTCTCCTCCTTCTTCTCCAGTGAGTACCCGGGCTACGAAGAAAAAGAAAGGAGATGGCGCTGCCATAGTTGCTTCCTCTATGGTGGACCAAGAGTCCAATACTGGTAACCTTGGTGTAGGGGGGACTTCCCAAGTACTGAAAGGGAAAGGTTACTCCTCACCGAGCCTTACTTCCTAGGAGGCGCGGGTCGCGTCTATTCCTATTGCAGAAGGATCTATATCGCAACATCCTTTACTTAGTGGAACTAGTTCTCATGGAGTTTCTTCATCTCCCTCCCCTTCATTGGAAGAGGAACTACTTGATTATGGAAGCACCCCTTCCTATGACGACCATAGTTCTTCTTCGGGTGATATGGGCGGCCTGGGTTTCCATAGCGAAAGCACTACTGACACTTATGATTTGTTATCAGTCTCTAGAGAGTCTTTTAGCGATGATGAGGCCTCCCGCTCTCCTGGGGGGGTTAGCCCTACCCATCTCCCCTATAGCCAGACTACGCGCCCTGCTACTGTAAGCGTTCTCCCTTTACTTGTCTATATATTTTTTTATATGATTTTCTTCCTTCCCCTCATTATATATTTTTTTATTTGTCAATCTAAGCATTTTGTCCCATTTGTACAGGTTATTTCCGTAGAGGCAAGTAGTTCTCCTCTTCCCCCACTACGACCGACACCCTTTCAGCGGGAGAGGAACTCCATGCTCATTTCCTCCCGAGGCCTGTTTAGAGAGGTTTACTGTCTCCTTAATTCATTTAACCTCTGTTGTAATTTATTCATCTTCTAACTGTCTTTTGGTTGCGTACACTGTCATTTCCTCGCAGCTTTCATCCGTGCACTTTACTGTCACCAGGACCACCCTTGTGGCTTCCCCTTCTCCTCAGGTATGCTTTGCTATTTTCAAAACTTTCATTGCGCCCTTGTCTTTTTTTACTTCTTTCTTTTATTTACCCATTTATCATGCGTAGAGAGTTGTGTCTTCGGGCGTTGCCACATCATCTTCTTTTGTCTCGGCGGTGGGCACTTCTGCAGTTGAGCCCCTGGGCTCCTCTTCATCTGAGGTACGTATTTTTTTTTTACCTTTGAATATTTGTTTCCTCTTAATAGGAGTCCTAATGGCTTTTGGACTTTCTTCTCAGGGCAGTGCTCCTCCCTTACCTAACATTATCGCCCCGGGCCTATCGTCTTCGGGGAGGATTTCTATCCCTAGGGTCCGCAAATCTATGGACGGTAGACCCTTGGATCAGGAGATTTCTTATGGCCCAATATTTAACGTGGCCTTAACCAGCGAGCCCACACTTCAGGTCAGTCCTTTGTGTTGAAGCAATTGGATCTCCTTTTCCTCGAACATGCAATAAACAACATATTTTCATTCTTTGCAGGCTATCAGTACAACCCCTACTGCGCCGACCGTCTTTTTTCGCGCTTCCCCCTTGGATGGGGTTCAGGTATTCTTTTATTTTCTTAGTTCTATTTTCTTATCTGTCCAGCCTGTACTTATCGTAGCCCTCTTTTACTTTGTCGCAGTTATCCCTTGGCACTGTTTCGAGTGCGGCTCCTGCCACTGTCGTTTCAGCAGCCCCTATACATGGGCTGGTTTGTCCTGTTGTTGCGCCTCTTCAGGTAGATCTCTCTATGGTTCCCTTTTGAGGAGCTTCCCTCACCCTCTTTTTAATTGAGAAATTTATCATTCATGGAATAACTGATTTGTTACCTGTCGCCCTTTCTTGTCACTCGCAGCCTCACCTACCTCTCGCGGCCTCTGCCGCTAAGATTGTTCTTCCGGAGTTCCCTGAGGTTGAGTTAGATTCTTCGGAATCATTGGTCGCGGAGGCAACCCCTTCTGGAGCATCGATCAGTGTTTTTGCCCTTACGAGAGCCCCTGCTCCCCCTTCTATGACCGTTACGGACGGTGTTGTTTAGGTGTCGTGTATAGAGTATCTACTTTCCTCCTTCTTGCGTATACTATGCAAGAATTCTCATTTCACCCTTGTCTCATTGTTTCCAGGTGCATGAGAGTACTCCGATGACTATGGAGTCTAGCAGTGGGGCCACTGCGAGAGAGGTATTAGACTGACATACCTCATCCTTTTACTATTCCCCTCTTTTCTTCTTTCATATACTGTGCAAGCATTCTTATTTTACCCTTGTCTCATTGTTTCCAGGTGCATGAGAGTACTTCGATGACTGTGGAGTCTGGCAGTGGGGCAACTGCGAGAGAGGTATTAGACTAGCATACCCCCTCTTTTTACTATTCCCCTCTTTTCTTCTTGCGTATACTTTGCAAGCATTCCCTTTTCACCCTTGTCTCATTGTTTCCAGGTGCTTGAGAGTACTCCGGTGACTGTGGAGTCTGGCAGTGGGGCAATTGCGAGAGAGGTATTAGACTGGCATACCCCCTTTTTTTACTATTCCCCTACTTTCTTCTTGCGTATACTGTGCAAGCATTCTCATTTTTCCCTTATCTCATTGTTTCTAGGTGTATGAGGGTACTCCGATAACTGTGGAGACCGGTAGTGGGGCAACTATGGAGGGAGATCACAGTTCTGAGTTCACTCCTTTAGTCGGTGATGCTGATTCTGGTGGGTAGTCTTCTTTTCTTCCATCTGAGGCGGGGTCTCGCCACTCTGAGGGCGATGATGAAGCCGAGGATGGTGTGACTATTTCTAGTAGTCTATGGTGTGAGGAGTTACCAGGTCGCTTCAGGGTACATGAGCGTCAGCTCTTGGATCTCATCTTGGAGAACCATCCCGAGACGTTCACTTCTCAGAGTATACTCCAGGTTGACAGTCTTACGACTTTCAACTTGAGGGCTCTTTCCAGCCATGTTCATGAGTTCTTGGCTACCTCCCCTGCTAAGCTGACTAGATCTTCTATCTTGCTATTCTTGGATGCTCTCCATGACTTACAGCAGTTCTATCATTTTCATTTGGATTGGCTTGACGCAGGGGTTCGCCCCTTTCTGAGTGTTCCTTTCCGAAAGATAGTGAGGTTTCACACTTCCCGGCAGTCCAGGGTTGATCAATGACATGCTGAGGCTACGAGGATCCGGAATCAGATCGCCCTGCTACAGGTGAAGCTTTCCAGACTCGAGTTTGGCGATGAGGAGGATGAGGCTAAATTCTTCAGGTAGGAGGAAGAGTTTCTATGGGAGGTTGGTCCGTCATATGCTGGCGCCATCGCGCGTGATGATTTATTTTTTATGGTTTCTAGCAGATAGGCTACTTCTTGCTGTGTAGTGCTCAGAATTATATGTGTACATCACTTGTCATTCCAGTATGAGACACTTTGTTTCTTCTGCACTTTCTTTTTCCTTTTTTCTCCCTTTATACTGTGGGTATTTGTTTTATATGACTTGCTCTAATTTCTGTAAGCATTTAGTCTACTAGTGGTTATCCCATATACTGTGGGCTATTTTCATTGACATGAAAAGTTATGTATTATCATATTTTATATATTTTTTTTTAAAATGCACCTCTTGTAGCTGTGAGGTGTTGGCATGTGACTTTCTTGGGTTGCCCCTCCTGTCTATGGGGTAATTCCTGCACATTAATATTTATAGTCGTAGAGGCTAGGTTGGAGGGGAGGGTGACCCCTGCCCCTTTCCGGAAGTCTAATTTTATTATAAAAAAACTTTTTTAATTTATGTCTGAGGGACTTTGCTCAGTATACTTTCTCTTAGGATGGACTTACCTCCCAAGTGTAGTGAGCAAAGTTGCTGATCTTTTTTTTGTACTCTCTTCTAACTTAATAGGGAGTGTATATGTATGTATAAATGAGCGAGCAAAACCAATGTCAACAATGATCAAAAGTGTTGCTATTTCATTTCTTTACCTTTGTGTGCTGTTTAGAGTATAGTATTGCTCTAAAAAAATTTACAAAAAACTTTTCTGGTATAGGAGCAATCTTCGAAATACATTATAGACATGCAAAACACAAACAAATCTTGTTAGTTGTTACTAAGCATAGTACCTCTTTAGCCACTTGCAGTTGATGGAGTGGAGGCAATCACTCTCTAGTTCTGATATTTGGCAGTAGCCCGACTTCCCCACTCCTCTGACAACAAAAGGGCCTTCCGAGTTAGGTTTGAATTTTGATGCTGACATGCTACGGAGATGGTGAGTTGATGCTCGCAGGACTAGATCTCCCACCTTGAATTCCCTACGCTTAACCAAGTTTTCGTTGGCCCTGGACAGTTGCTGAGTGTAGACTTTGAAATTCTCTCTCTCCTTGTCTCAGTGCTCGTCCAGCGCCTCCAGTTGCACATGCCTTGGGTCTGGGATGATCCCGTTGCTAAGAGAAATTTTGGCTGAAGGTACCGCCAATTCCACTGGTAGTACAACTTCGGTCCCATATACTAGAGTCAATGGAGTGACCCATGTTGGCTTTCTTTTCGATGTACGGTAGGCCCATAAGACCATAGGAAACTTCTCATCACATGCTCCCGGCATGTCTTCTAGCATTTTCTTCAAAATATTTATCAGGGTCTTATTAGTAGCTTCTGGTTGGCCATTGCCCTTGGGGTAGGATATGGTTGAGCTATTATGCACAATCTTATACTTGTCCGTGAGGAGGGCCATCTCTTTGCATTCAAATTTCTTCCCATTATCCGTTAGGATCACTTTGGGTATACCAAACCTACATATGATATACTCCTTTATAAACTGGGTTACCACTTGGGCAGTGACTCTCCTTAAAGGAATGGCCTCCGCCCACTTGGTGTACAATTCTGCAGCCACAATGATAAAAGCCTTTCCGTGAGATGCTTGGGCGATCTTACCCACCAGGTCGAACGCCCATGTCTGGAAGGGATAGGGGGTTGCCAAGCTTTGTAGGATGATAGAGGGAGCGTGCACCATGTTTCTATGCACCTGGCATCCTCTACACTTTTTCACATATCCAATGGAGTCGGCCTCCATGGTCGGCCAGTAGTATCCCAGCGTCATCAGTTGATCATACAGCTTGGAGCCTCCCATGTGGGAGGGCTCATGAGCTTTTTTCAGTACCCTTTCCACTTCCTCTTTGGCTACGCACCTTAGCGCCTTCTCATTGTACCCTTTCCTATATAACTCTCCTTTGAACAAGTAGAAACATGCTATCCTTTTTCTAAGGTAAATTTCATCCGCTCTCTCGGCGGGCAGCTCCCCATCTTTTAGATATGCTAGGTACGGCTGTCTCCAATCTTCGAAGGCTTCCACGAAGTCCGCCTCCGTCGACTGGTCAAAATTAGCTTGGCACTTTAAACAACGTTGTTGCAATCAGGCTGCTTCTACGCTCATGGTGGCCCAAAAATACCCGCTTCGCTGCAATCGTTTATACAGGGGGATATCTGTATCTCCACAATGCTTTTGGTGCATTTCTATTAACCTCTCCTTGGCTTCTTGCTCCCCTACGTACCTTGCCAGAAACCCTCCAGGACTCTTGAAGTAGAGAGTTCCCTGTAGCACATGATAGTTAGCTAACTCAAATATTTTAATTGCCCCTTCCCTGGTTTCAAGTTTCTTCTCTACCAGACGCATCCAATCTTTCGCTCGTTACTTGGGAATAAGGACCTTACGGTAGTAGGTACTGTTCTCCGCCTTACTATGATTGTTGCTTCTGACTCCTCCATGTCCAACTTTTGGGCTATGGTGGCGAGCGCGTCAGGGTGCCTGTTCATCGTTCGTGCCTGCCTCTCCACAATTACTTCCAAGAACTGTCCGAGCAGTCATTGGATGATGTGTCTGTATGGTGCTAGGTTGGCATGTTTAAGGGAAAACTCTCCATTGACCTGCCTTACTACCAGATTGGAGTCCCCTCGTATAGATAGTACCCTGATCCCTCTTAGGAGTCCTTCCAACATCCCTAGAATGAGGGCTTCATACTCAGCTTCATTATTTGAGCATTTAAAATCTAACTTGAAAGAGAGGGTAATCTTCTCCTTCCCGTCTGACAGTATGACGTCGGCCCCACTTTTTCCTTGAGCACTGGAACCATCAAACTCCATAAACCACTTCTTCACCTCCTCTGCCATGCATGATTGGAAACTTTCTCTCGGTAGCTCTTCACTAGGCGGTTCGAAAACCCCACTCGGGAAGTGGGCCAGCAGATTTGCTACCGCCAGCCTCTTAATGGCTTTAGGCACTACGCATTTTAGATTATATTCTGACAAGATCAAAAACTACCTTGCTACTCTTCCCACGAGTATAGTCCGCGCGAGGAGGTACTTGATGGGATCACACTTGGTGACTATGTGAACGGTTAAGGCTAGAAGGTAGTTTCTCAACTTCTGGGCTATAAATACCAGCGCCAGGCAGTGCCTCTCAACGCTGGTGTATCTCGATTCTGTTCCGGATATTACTCTTGACAAGTAATAGACCGGCTTTTCCATTCCTTCCTTCTCTTATGCCAAGAGGGCCCCTATCGACCTCTATGTTGAAGTGAGGTAGAGCAGCAGCGGCGCTCCGACTTCGGGAGGAATCATCGTGGACGGAGAGGCTAGGATTTCTTTAATCTTCTTGAACGCACTCTCTTGCCTCTCTCCCCAAACCCACTTGGCTTTGTCTTTTAGTAGAGGTGCGAACGGATGAGTTACTTCTGCCAACGGAGGTATAAACCTCCTCAGGTAGGATACCTTTCCCAGGAAGCTCTTAAGTTGTCTCTGACTCTTGGGCGGTGGCATCATCACAATGGCTTTCATCTTCTCTGCATCCACTTGCACTCCTTGTCTATTTACCACAAAACCTAAGAATTTCCCTACAGTAACCCCAAAGGCACACTTTGAGGGGTTCATTCTCATCTTATACCGACGACACCTCTCGAATACTCTCCTGAGATCCTGAATGTGCTTGTTTTCTTTCCTAGACTTCACCACCAAATCATCCACATATAATTCTAGTATATCATGAAATAAGTCGTGAAAAATTGCCATCATGGTCCGCTGGTATGTGGCTCCAGTGTTCTTCAATCCGAAGGGCATGACTGTATAGTGAAAGTTCCCTAACGGTGTGCGGAAGGCAGTCTTCTCTGCATCGGCGGGGTCCATTTTAATCTGGTTATATCCAATGTACCCGTCCATGAAGCTATACATCTCATGTCCCGCGGTGGAATCCACTAAGTTGTCTATGTTGGGTAGTGGGAATTCATCCTTAGGACACGCCCTGTTCAAGTCGCGAAAGTCTAGATAAATTCTGATTTGGGTCTTGTCTTTCTTTGCCATTAGCACTATGCTGGACATCCATGAACCATAAGAGGCACCGGAGTGCATGCAAGACGGACCCAGAGAGCAGCTGCAGGAATTAGAAGAAATCAAGTTGGGGTAGAAGAGGGCGAGAGTAGACCGATTCTAATTTCCAAGTGCCTGGAACCGAAGCAGAAGGAAGAGCTCATTATGCTACTTAAGGAGTTCGCAGATGTATTTGGTTGGAAGTACACGGAGATGCCAGGAATAGGCACAAAAGTGAGCTCTCATATATTGAACATCCTTCCCAATGCCCTTCCGGTAAGGCAAGCCACACGCACATATAAAGCAGACCTCGATTTGAAAATAAAAGCTGAGGTGGAGAAGTTGTTAGCGGCAGGGTTCATCAAGCCTATTCAGCACCCCATTCTTCAACATGCTCAACAATATGGGATTCATCAATAATAAAACACTCGGGCGTAGGGTCGATGCTCTCGTCCCAGAACATCGCCCGCGCAGACCGTTATAAACGGTAGATGACTTTCCATTGGGCAAAACCACTTTTTTGCAAGTTCGAGGGGGTCTAGCTACCTCCTCTACCTTCCTCTTGCCTTTTTTCCATGTGGGCGATTATCCTCTCCACTAGACGGTCATGAACGGATTTTTTCGGCGGGACCCTTCCCTCAGCTACCTTGATTCCTGTTAGCTTTCTTGTATAGCCCTTTCTTTCCTCGTCCAACTCGGTGTAAAAGGCAGCATCTACCAGATGGGCCTCTCAAGGGCGAAGGGTCTCTGCGTGGCCTTGATCACTATTTCTGTGCCCCTAATATTTGCCTTCGTGCATTAATGGTAAGTGGAAGGCACTACACCATGAGTGTGCATCCATACCCTTCCAGTGAGTAATTAGTAGCTGGTGTCAGCGTTGATAACATGAAATTTGATGTGGGAGGTGAAATTTCCCAACATAATTCCCACATTCACGTATCCAATAGACTGCATTCCGGCGTTGTCAAATCCGGAAATTACTAGCGGTACCGGAACCACCTTCTCCTGGTCAATTGCCATTTCATATAATGTAACTGATGGGCATGATGTTAATGGATGCTCCTCCATCCATCAAGGCCCTAGGAAATGAGACTCCATTAATTATGGATGTGACGTACAACGAGCGGTTGTGGAAGTAGGGCACCACCCTATCCGCTTCTGAAAAAACCACTTCAGAGGTATACTTCTTAATCATCCTTCTGATTGGCCCCTTCCAATTTAGCAAAGGGTCTCCCTGCTGCTGCACCGCCTCCAAGACTTTCCTCGTGATAGACACCCTCGTGTCGTACTTGACCCCTATCTGGTCAAAAAACCACTTGAACTTGGGGCTCCTCGCTATGGCCTCACATTCAGAATCTAAGTCTACCTCGTATGTCTGGGCACTGCAAACATACTCCGCTTCAGAGGTCCCTCCCTCGTCTAGAGCAAGGATGACGTCTACCTCGCCTTCTGAAAGAGTGACTTCCTCAACTTCCCCACTCCCACTTTCATGCTCCGGAGTGAAGAACCACTCCTCTTGCTTTCTTTCTAGCTGAAGTCTGCTCAGTGACAGATTTTCCAACTCCTCGCATAACTGCTCGCCACTCTCCCTCTTCACAAGACTTCTCGTAGCTTCTTCGTCGTAGGCAACTACCATGTTGGCAGTTCCAAAGTGATGCGTAGGAAGT
Organism: Sambucus nigra; assembly: GCA_949130495.1. Taxonomy (NCBI): domain Eukaryota; kingdom Viridiplantae; phylum Streptophyta; class Magnoliopsida; order Dipsacales; family Adoxaceae; genus Sambucus; species Sambucus nigra. The sequence continues at coordinate 29,764,647 of OX422218.1, read as the reverse complement.
GGGTTTTCGTTAATATCCACAGGGGGTATCTGCAAGGTACCGCTGGCCATCTGCTCACCAATGATCCTTCTCAAGTAGTAACAATCCTTGGCAGAGTGCTGCACTCGTTGGGGTAATTCTCAGTACTTCGGATTGGCCTTGTTAGCTGCAGTGGGGGTCTCTCCTTTTAGGTGGGGAGGTCCGGCTACGCCTTCTCGTACCAAGGTGAGGTAACAATCCATGGCCTCAGCTATGCTGCACGGTAGTGGCGGCGGGGCATCTTCCCCAAATTTTCTCTTATTGTCGGGACTGTCGGTCTTGGCCCCAGAGCCTCCCTTCTTCCCTTTGTTACTCCTGTCCACATAGTTAACCGCTTGCCTCCTCGCAACTTGAAACCTCCCGGGATTCAGTGGAACTTGTGTCCTCCAACCCGAGGCTCTCGGTTTGATTATCATATCTATGTTGCTGGCGGCCCTGGTGAATTCTCTGAAAGTTCCATCTCTAGTTTCGTTGATCAAATGAAGCTTGTACTCCTCCAAGAGTCCTTCCACACATATTTGCAGCAACCTGGCCTCCGCCACATCCTCATGAACATCTAAGGACCTCTCACTAAATTGCTTGATGTAGTGCATCAATTCTTCTCCTAGCTTCTGGACCTCTTGCGTCAGGTGGCTCAGTGTAAATTCATTATCCGCTACAAAAAACTTCTGAAGGAACTGCCTGTGCATCTCTTCCCAAGTAGGGACGCTGTTAGGCGCCAAGTGGGAATATCATGTATAAGCCTTCCCAGTGAGAGTTTTACAGAACTCCCTCAATCTCAGGTTCTTGTCGCCAGCGTGTACTCCCACGTACTCGACGAACGTCTTCACGTGTTCTCTAGGGTTCTCCCCCCTTCTGCCAAACTTGATAAATTTTGGTGGAATATAACCCTCAGGGTATGGCTTCTCACTTACTTCCTATGGATAGGGGCCTTGTGACTCCTTGTATAGGTGGGAACCCTCTCTTTGAGAGGAGGAGAGGAGCTTCCTCACTTCTTCTATAGTAACAGTCTTAGAGGGTGACTCCTCTAAACATGCGCTTTTAGGAGCGGGAGAACCTCTTGGCGCCAGGACCTACTCCGGCGCCGCCATCCGAGACGGAATCATCTCTGTCGGAATCGTAATGGGAGTGGCTACCCCTCCGGAAGGGGCAGCTGCAGGTGTCACACAACCTTGACCCAAGTTTGATAGATCCATGTTTTTTTGCTTTAAAAAGTCAAAAAACATTGCCATAAGGTTCATACCTGCCATCGGAGCCGCTGTCGGCGAACTGGTCTGACCTCCCTGAGGCGCTGGTGCCTTGGCTCCAATCACCACCACTTCTTCCTGAGTAGTCTAGTCACTGTGAGTTCCATTACCAAATGGAATGTCTTCAAAAACCAACTGCTTAGAGACGTTCAAACCTTCTTTGTCCATGGAAATGAGGATACCTCCCCAATGGAGTCGCCAAATGTAGGAGGGTAGTGAGACTGGGGTCTATGAATAACTGGAAAGGGTGATACGTGACCCACTCCAATGGACGCTGCCTGCAAGGTCTTCAAGGTCTCCTGGTGCAACTTCTGAAGAAAACTTCTCCTTCTGGTAACAATGGAACTCAAGCTTTAACTCACTCCCTGCAAGAAGATGAACTTTCACAGCAAAAATAGTAATTTTCTCAAGGGAAACACCTGAGAGTGATGGCTGTCAGTGGGGAGTGAAGGAACAAGGCACTCAGAACTAAGAGAATGAGCAGGGAGAGAATACTTAGGTAGGTCTGCTGATATTTTAGAAGAGTAACAGTGCAATTTTTATTATGTATCCTCCTTTTTTGACCTTGCCCAGAGGTCTATTTATACTGGGGCATTAGGGGTCAGTGGCAATTTTTGGGCGCAAAAATTGAGAGAGTTGGTGGGGAACAATGTCTGAAGTGTACCATTTGTCCCTACCTGTAGGCAGCCTGCTTGTCCCCTCTGCAGGCGCCACCTGGCACCGACCAAAACTCAAAAAGCACATATGTCCCCTAGTGGAGACAAAATATCAGATTTAGTAGTTATCTTTTGAAACGGTAACTTGTGGTGCAATTTTGTAAATCTTGAGAGAGGAGACCTTAAGGACTCATCTCCTCTAAAAGTGTTATTTTTCTTGAGAGGGACCTCGAGGACCCCCTCTTCTGGAAAAGTCATTTTCTTGTAAAGAGTTGATGTTTCTTGTGAGTAGCCAGCTCTTTGGCTACTCACTTCACTTGTGACTAGGTGTGCATTGTGTGTAGTCTCGAGTGACTTCTGGGTCTTCCTACTAGTATTCTCTCAATCCTATAGTGCTAAGTGGTTGAGCTTGCTCAACATACATTGTCCCTCAACTGCCAAGCTAAAACTCCCAGGAGGTCCCAACGCTCCTGTTTTAGCCCTGCTTGCTCGACTAGGCAACCTGTACAAGAAAGTAAAGTGTTAGTGCTGTTGGTCATTTAGAGAGTGATGTTTCATGATGGGTGAGTTGCTCGCGATAGTTACTCCCTCAATATGAGTTTCGGTCAAAACCCCTGTAACAGCACTTCTCGAATAACATTTCTGCAGTGACCCTTGCAGTGGCGCTGAGTCTTGCAGTGACGCCGACTCTCTCAACTGTTATTATTGCAGTGGCCATTGAAGCGGTGCTAGCACTTGAAACGGCGCTGACGCTTAAAGTGGCGCTGACAGTTGAAGTGGCGCTGAGGCTTGAAGCGGTACCGACCCTTGCGGCGGCGCGGACCCTTGCATCTACGCTGGGAATAGAAGTGGCGTCGAAACTTGCAGTGGCGTCGACACATGAAGTGGTGCCGATGCTTGAAACGGCACTGACGCTTGAAGTGGCGCTGACACTTGAAGTGGTGCTGAGGCTTGAAGCGGCGGTGTCACTTGAAACAATGCGGACCCTTGCATCGGCGCGGACCCATGCATCTGCACCGGTACTTGAAGTGGCGCCGACACTTGCAGTGGTGTCGACACGTGACGCGGTGCCGACGCTTGCAACGACATCGATACTTGAAGTGGTGTTAACGTTTGATGCAGCGCTGATACATGAGGTAGCGCTGACGCTTGCAGTGGTCGCTGATACCTGGGGCGGCGCCGACCCTCATCACGGTGCCGACGCTTGAAGTGGTCGCAGATACCTGGGGCGGCGCCGACCCTTGTCGTGGCACCGACCCTCGTCACGGCACCGACGCTCAAAGCGGTGCCGACGCTTGAAGTGGCGCTGATACTTGGGGTAGCACTGACGCTTGAAGTGCCACTGATACTTGAAGCAGTTGTTGATACCTGAGGCGGCGCTGACCCTTGTCGTGGTGCCAACACTTGCAGTGGTGCTGACGTTTTGAAGAGGTCGTTGATACCTGAGGAGGCGCCGACCCTTGTCGCAGCGCCGACACTTGAAGTGGCACCGACACTTGAAGCGGCGCTGACGCTTGAAGTGGTCACTGATACTTGAGGCGGCGCCGACCCTTGTCATGATGCCGACACTTGAAGCGGCCCTCACGCTTGAATCGGCGTTGACACGTGAGGCGGCGCCGACCTTTGTCGCGGCACCCACACTCGAAGTGGCGTCGAAGCTCGAAGTGGTAGTGAGGCTTGAAGCGGCGCTGACATTTGAAGCGGTCGCTGATATCTAAGGCGGTGCCGACCCTTATCGCGACACTGATACTTTAATTGGTGCTGACATGTGAGGTGGCGCCGACCCTTGTCGCGGTGCCGACGTTCGAAGTGGCTCCTACCCTCGAAGTAGCGCTGATGCTTGAAGTGGCGCTGACGCCTGACGTAGCGCTGATGCTTGAAGCGGCACTGCTACTTCGCAATGGCTTTTGGGCTTCTTGATGACCCTCTCGGGTGTCATTAATAAGAGAGTATTTTTTATTTTGTTTGCTTTTTCTGTTGATAACACCCTTCGACAGTTACAATGATCCCGTGGGAGGTATTGGGGCCACCAACAGGCACGTTCGGGAGTTGTTTCGAGTTTTCACCCTCTAACGCCATGTTTTGATTAAGTCTACAAATATGAAAATTACCATCGTTTTCTCAAATCGACAGTCCCGCGGCTGCGTGGTCAGTTTCAACGAGTTATATTGGTCCTGTGGGAGGTGTTGGTACCACCCGCGGTGTTGTTCAAGGCTTATTTCGAGTTTTCACCCTCTAATTCCATTTTTTAAGCTTAAGTCTAAAAATATACAAATTACTATCCTATTCTCAAATCGGGAGTCCCATGGCTGCGAGGTCAGTTCCTACGAGTTACATTGGTCCCGTAAGAGGTGTTGGTGCCACCCAAGGGGACGTTTGTGGTCGTTTCGAGTTTTCACCCTGTAACGCCATGTTTTTAAGCCTAAGTCTAGAAATATGCAAATTACAGTCGTATTCTCAAACCCGGAGTCCCGCGGCTGCGGGGTCGTATAGAAATATGAAAATTACCATCGTATTCTCAAGCCGGGAGTCCCGTTGCTACGTGGTCAGTTCCTGCGAGTTACATTGTCCCTGTGGGTGGTGTTGGTGCCACCCCCGGGGACGTTCGTGGGCTGTTTCGAGTTTTCACCCTCTAACACCATGTTTTTAAGCCTAATTCTAGAAATATGAAAATTACCGTCGTATTCTCAAACTGGGATTCCCGCGGCTACGAAGTCGGTTCCTACGAGTTACATTGGTCACGTGGGAGGTGGTGGTGCCACCCACGGCGAAGTTCGGAGGCTGTTTTGAGTTTTCGCCCTCCAACGCCATGTTTTTAACTGAAAGTAAATAAATGTGCAAATTCTAATTGTATTCTCAAACTGGGAGACCCGTGGCTACGGGGTCACTTCCTACGAGTTACATTTGTCCCGTGGGAGTTGGTGGTGCCACCCATGGGGACGTTCATGGGCTGTTTCGAGTTTTCACACTCAAACGCCATGTTTTTAAGCCAATTTTTAAAAATCTAAAAATTACCATTGGCCCCGTGTGAGGTGTTGGTGCCACCCATGGGGACGTTCGGGGGATGTTTCGAGTTTTCACCCTCTAACACCATGTTTTTAAGCCTAAGTCTAGAAATATGCAAATTACCATCGTATTCTCAAACTGAGAGTCCTGGGGATCCGTGGTTAGTTCCTATGAGTTACATTGGTACTGTGGGAGGTTTTGGTGCCACCCACGGGAATGTTCGGGGTTTTTTTCAAGTTTTCACCCTCTAACGCCATGTTTTTAAGCCTAAGTCTAAAAATATGGAAATTACCTTCATATTCTCAAACCGGAACTCCCACGGCTGCATGGTCAGTTCCTACGAGTTACATTGATCCCGTGGGAGGAGTTGGTGACACCCACGGGGACGTTCGGGGGCTGTTTCAAGTTTTCAACCCGTAAATGCCATATTTTTAGGCTTATGTATAGAAATATGTAAATTATCGTCATAGTCTCAAAACCGAGAGACCCACAATTGCGGGGTTAGTTACTACGAGTTACATTCGTCCCGTGGAAGGTTTTGGTGACACCCACGGGGACGTTCGGGAGCTGTTTCGAGTTTTCACCCTCTAACGCCATGTTTTGATTAAGTCTAGAAATATGCAAATTACCGTCATTTTCTGAAATCGGCATTACCCCGGCGGTGTGGTCAGTTTCTACGAGTTATATTGGTCCCGTGGAAGGTGTTGGTGCCACCCACGGGGTCGTTCAGGGCCTGTTACGAGTTTTCACCCTCCAATTCCATTTTTTAAGCCTAAGTAAAAAAATATACAAATTACTATCCTATTATCAAACCGGGAGTCCCAGGCTCGAAGGTCAGTTCCAACGACTTACATTGTTCCCGTAGGAGGTGTTGGTTCCACCCAAGGGTACATTTGGGGGTCGTTTCGAGTTTTCACCCTGTAACGCCATGTTTTTATGCCTAAGTCTCCAAATATGCAAATTATCCTCGTATTCTTAAACCGGGAGTCACGCGGCTTCGGGGTCAGTTCCTACTCTAATGCCATGGTTTTAAGCCTATGTATAGAAATATGGAAATTACCATCGTATTCTAAAACCGGGAGTCCCGCGGCTGCGAGGTCAGTTCCTACGAGTTACATTGGTCCCGTGAGAGGTATTGGAGCCACCCACGGGGACGTTCATGGTTTGTTTCTAGTTTTCACCCTCTAACACCGAGTTTTTAAGCCTAATTCTAGAAATATGTAATTTACCATCGTATTCTCAAAACGGGAGTCCCGCGACTACGGGTGAGTTCTTATAGGTTACACTGGTCCCGTTTGAGGTGTTGGTGCCACCCACGGGGACATTCGGGGGCTATTTCAAGTTTTCACCCTCTAACCCCATGTTTTTAATCCTAAGTCTATAAATATGAAAATTACCGTCGTGTTCTCAAACCGGCATTCCCACGATGGCGAGGTCAGATCCTACAAGTTACATTAGTCCCGTTGGAGGTGTTGGTGCCACCCACGGGGACGTTCAGGGGCTGTTTTGAGTTTTCACCCTCCAACGCCATGTTTTTAAGAGAAAGTCAAGAAATGTGCAAATTATCATCGTATTCTCAAACTGGGTGACCCATGGCTGCGGGGTCCGTTCCTACGAGTTAGATTGGTCCCGTGGGAGGTGTGGTGCCACCCATGGGGACGTTCGGGAGCTGTTTTGAGTTTTCACTCTCTAACGCCATGTTTTGATTAAGTCTATTAATATGCAAATTACCATTGTATCCTCAAACCGATTGTCCCGAGGCTGCGTGGTAAGTTCCTACGAGTTACATTGTCCCCGTGGGAGGTGTTGGTGCCACCCACGGCGACGTTCGGGGGCTGTTTTGAGTTTTCACCCTCCAATGCAATGCTTTTAAGTGAAAGTAAAGAAATGTGCAAATTCTCATTGTATTCTCAAACTGGGATACCCGCGGTTACGGGGTCAGTTCTTACGAGTTACATTGGTCCCGTGGGAGGTGGTGGTGGCAGCCATGGGGACGTTCATGGGCTGTTTCGAGTTTTCACCCTCAAACACCATGTTTTTAAGCCAATTTCTAAAAATATGCAAATTACCATCGTATTCTCAAACCGGTAGTCCCGCGGCGGTGGGGTCAGTTCCTACGAGTTACATTGGTCCCGTGTGAGGCGTTGGTGCCACCAATGGGGACGTTCATGGGCTATTTCGAGTTTTCTCCATCAAACGTCATGTTTTTAAGCCAATTTGTAAAAATATGTAAATTACCATCGTATTCTCAAACCGATAGCCCCGCGGCGGTGGGGTCAGTTCCTACGAGTTACATTGGCCCCGTGTGAGGTGTTGGTGCCACCCATGGGGACGTTCGGGGGATGTTTCGAGTTTTCACCCTCTAGCACCATGTTTTTAAGCCTAAGTCTAAAAATATGCAAATTACCGTCGTATTCTCAAACTGAGAGTCCTGGGGATGCGTGGTTAGTTCCTACAAGTTACATTGGTACCGTGGGAGGTTTTGGTGCCACCCACGGGTACGTTCGGGGGTTGTTTCAAGTTTTCACCCTGTCACACCATGTTTTTAAGCCTAAGTCTAAAAATATGGAAATTACCTTCATATTCTCAAACCAGGACTCCCGCGGCTGCGTGGTCAGTTCCTACGAGTTACATTGATCCCGTGGGAGGAGTTGGTGACACCCACGGGGACGTTCGGGGGCTGTTTCAAGTTTTCACCCTCTAATGCCATATTTTTAGGCTTATGTATAGAAATATGTAAATTATCGTCATATTCTCAAAACCAAGAGACCCACAATTGCGGGGTTAGTTACTATGAGTTACATTTGTCCCGTGGGAGGTTTTGGTGACACCCACGGGGACGTTCTGGAGCTGTTTCGAGTTTTCACCCTCTAACGCCATGTTTTGATTAGGTTCTAGAAATATGCAAATTACCGTCATTTTCTCAAATTGGGGCAGTACCTCGACGGTGTGGTCAGTTTCTACGAGTTACATTGGTCCCGTGGAAGGTGTTGGTGCCACCCACGGGGTCGTTCAGGGCCTGTTTCGAGTTTTTACCATCGTATTCTCAAATCGGGATTCCTGCGGCTAAGAAAGTCAGTTCCTACGAGTTACATTGGTCTCGTGGGAGGTGTTGGTGCCACCCACGGGGACGTTCGGGGAATGTTTGGATTTTTCACCCTCCAACGCCATGTATTTAAGCAAAAGTTAAGAAATGTGCAAATTATCATTGTAGTCTCAAACTGGGAGACCCGCGGCTGCGGGGTCAGTTCCTACGAGTTACATTGCGCCCGTGGGAGGTGTTGGTGCCGCCCATGGGGATGTTCGGGAACTATTTCGAGTTTTCAACCTCTAACGCCATGTTTTGATTATGTCTAGAAATATGCAAATCACCATCGTATTCTCACATCGATAATGCGGCTGCTTGGTCAGTTCCTACGAGTTACATTAGACCCGTGGCAGGTGTTGGTGTCACCCATGGGGTCGTTTAGGGGTTGTTTCGAGTTTTCCGCCTCTAATTCCTTGTTTTTTAGCCTAAGACTTGAAATATGCAAATTAGCATTGTATTATCAAATCGAGAGTCCCGCGGCAACGGGGTCAGTTCCCATGAGTTACATTGGTCCCGTGGGATGTGGGGGTGCCACCCACGGGGATATTCGGGGGCTGTTTCGAGTTTTCACCCTCTAACGCCATGTTTTTAATCTTAAGTCTAGAAATATGCAAATTACCACCATATTTTAAAACCGGTAGTTTCGCTGCGGTGGGGTCAGTTTCTACGAGTTACATTGGTCCCGTGTGAGGTGTTGGTGCCACTCTTGGGGACGTCCGGGGGACTCTTTGAGTTTTCACCCTGTAACACCATGTTTTTAAGCCTAAGTTTAGCAGTATGCAAATTACAGTCGTATTCTGAAATCGGGAGTCCCGCGGCTGCGGGGTCAATTCCACCCTCTAACTCCATCTTTTAAAGCTTCAGTCTAGAAATATGAAAATTATCATCGTATTCTCAAATCGAGAGTCCCACGAATGCGTGGTTAGTTCCTACGATTTACAATGGTCCCGTGGGTGGTGTTGGTGTCACCCATGGGGACGTTCGGCGGCAGTTTCGAGTTTTCACCCTCTAATGCCATTTTTTAAGCCTAAGTATAGAAATATACAAATTACCATCGTATTCTCAAACTGAGAGTCCCGTGGCTGCGAGGTCAGTTCTTATGAGTTACATTGGTCCCGTTGGAGGTGTTGGTGCCACCCACGGGGACGTTGGGGGGTCATTTCGAGTTTTCACCCTCTAACGCCTTATTTTTAAGCCTAAGTCGAGAAATATGCAAATTATCGACGTATTCTCAAACCGTGAGTCTCGCGGCTGCGGGGTCAGTTCCTACTCTAACGCCATGTTTTTAAGACTAAGTATAGAAATATGGTAATTACCGTCATATTCTCAAACCGTTAGTCCCACGGCTGCGTGGTCAGTTCCTACGAGTTACATTGGTTCCGTGGGAGGTGTTGGTGCCACCCACGGGCACGTTCGTGGGTTATTTTGAGTTTTCACCCTCTAACACCAAGTTTTTAAACCTAATTCTAGAAATATGAAAATTATCATCGTATTCTAAAACTGGGACTGCCGCGGCTACGGGGTGAGTTCTTACGAGTTACATTGGTTCCGTGTGAGGTGTTGGTACCACCCACGGGGACATTCGGGGGTTGTTTTGAGTTTTCACCCTCTAACGCCATGTTTTTAATGCTAAGTCTAGAAATGTGAAAATTATCGTCGTATTCTCAAACCGAGATTTCTGCGGCTACGAGGTCAGTTGCTACGAGTTACATTAGTCCCCTGGGAGGTGTTGGTGCCACCCACGGGGTCGATCGGGGGACGTTTCGATTTTTCACCCTCCAACGCCATTATTTTAAGCAAAAGTCAAGAAATTCACAAATTATCATTGTATTCTCAAACAGGGAGACCCGTGGCTGCGGGGTCCGTTCCTACGAGTTACATTGGTCCCGTGGGAGGTGTTGGTGCCACCCACGGGGACATTCAAGGGTTGTTTCGAGTTTTCACCCTCTAACACCATGTTTTTAGTCCTAAGTCTAGAAATATGCAAATTACCATCGTATTCTCAAATCGGGATTCCTGCGGCTAAGAAAGTCAGTTCCTACGAGTTACATTGGTCTCGTGGGAGGTGTTGGTGCCACCCACGGGGACGTTCGGGGAATGTTTGGAGTTTTCACCCTCCAACGCCATGTATTTAAGCAAAAGTTAAGAAATGTGCAAATTATCATTGTTGTCTCAAACTGGGAGACCCGCGGCTGCGGGGTCAGTTCCTACGAGTTACATTGCGCCCGTGGGAGATGTTGGTGCCGCCCATGGGGATGTTCGGGAACTATTTCGAGTTTTCAACCTCTAACGCCATGTTTTGATTATGTCTAGAAATATGCAAATCACCATCGTATTCTCACATCGATAATGCGGCTGCTTGGTCAGTTCCTACGGGTTACATTAGACCCGCGGCAGGTGTTGGTGTCACCCATGGGGTAGTTCGGGTGTTGTTTCGAGTTTTCCGCCTCTAATTCCTTGTTTTTTAGCCTAAGACTTGAAATATGCAAATTAGCATTGTATTATCAAATCGAGAGTCCCGAGGCAACGGGGTCAGTTCCCATGAGTTGCATTGGTCCCGTGGGATGTGGGGGTGCCACCCACGGGGACATTCGGGGGCTGTTTCGAGTTTTCACCCTCTAACGCCATGTTTTTAATCTTAAGTCCAGAAATATGCAAATTACCACCATATTTTAAAACCGGTAGTTTCGCTGCGGTGGGGTCAGTTTCTACGAGTTACATTGGTCCCGTGTGAGGTGTTGGTGCCACCCTTGGGGACGTTCGGGGGACTCTTTGAGTTTTCACCCTGTAACACCATGTTTTTAAGCCTGAGTTTAGCAGTATGCAAATTACAGTCGTATTCTAAAATCGGGAGTCCCGCGGCTGCGGGGTCAATTCCACCCTCTAACGCCATCTTTTAAAGCTTCAGTCTAGAAATATGAAAATTATCATCGTATTCCCAAATCGAGAGTCCCACGAATGCGTGGTTAGTTCCTACGATTTACAATGGTCCCGTGGGTGGTGTTGGTGTCACCCATGGGGACGTTCGGCGGCAGTTTCGAGTTTTCACCCTCTAATGCCATTTTTTAAGCCTAAGTATAGAAATATACAAATTACCATCGTATTCTAAAACTGAGAGTCCCGTGGCTGCGAGGTCAGTTCTTATGAGTTACATTGGTCCCGTTGGAGGTGTTGGTGCCACCCACGGGGACGTTGGGGGGTCATTTCGAGTTTTCACCCTCTAACGCCTTATTTTTAAGCCTAAGTCGAGAAATATGCAAATCATCGACGTATTCTCAAACAATGAGTCTCGCGGCTGCGGGATCAGTTCCTACTCTAACGCCATGTTTTAAAGACTAAGTATAGAAATATGGTAATTACCGTCATATTCTCAAACTGTTAGTCCCACGGCTGCGTGGTCAGTTCCTACGAGTTACATTGGTTCCGTGGGAGGTGTTGGTGCCACCCACGGGCACGTTCGTGGGTTATTTGGAGTTTTCACCCTCTAACACCAAGTTTTTAAACCTAATTCTAGAAATATGAAAATTATCATCGTATTCTAAAACTGGGAGTGCCACGGCTACGGGGTGAGTTCTTACGAGTTACATTGGTTCCGTGTGAGGTGTTGGTACCACCCACGGGGACATTCGGGGGTTGTTTTGAGTTTTCACCCTCTAACGCCATGTTTTTAATGCTAAGTCTAGAAATGTGAAAATTATCGTCGTATTCTCAAACCGGGATTTCTGCGGCTACGAGGTCAGTTGCTACGAGTTACATTAGTCCCCTTGGAGGTGTTGGTGCCACCCATGGTGTCGTTCGGGGGACGTTTCGATTTTTCACCCTCCGACGCCATTATTTTAAGCAAAAGTCAAGAAATTCGCAAATTATCATCGTATTCTCAAACTGGGAGACCCGTGGCTGCGGGGTCCGTTCCTACGAGTTACATTGCTCCCTGGGAGGTGTTGGTGCCACCCACGGGGACATTCAAGGGTTGTTTCGAGTTTTCATCCTCTAACACCATGTTTTTAGTCCTAAGTCTAGAAATATGCAAATTACCATCGTATTCTCAAATCGGGATTCCTGCGGCTAAGAAAGTCAGTTCCTACGAGTTACATTGGTCTGGTGGGAGGTGTTGGTGCCACCCACGGGGACGTTCGGGGAATGTTTGGAGTTTTCACCCTCCAACGCCATGCATTTATGCAAAAGTTAAGAAATGTGCAAATTATCATTGTAGTCTCAAACTGGGAGACCCGCGGCTGCGGGGTCAGTTCCTACGAGTTACATTGTGCCCGTGGGAGGTGTTGGTGCCGCCCATGGGGATGTTCGGGAACTATTTCGAGTTTTCAACCTCTAACGCCATGTTTTGATTATGTCTAGAAATATGCAAATCACCATCGTATTCTCACATCGATAATGCGGCTGCTTGGTCAGTTCCTACGAGTTACATTAGACCCGTGGCAGGTGTTGGTGTCACCCATGGGGTCGTTCGGGGGTTGTTTCGAGTTTTCCGCCTCTAATTCCTTGTTTTTTAGCCTAAGACTTGAAATATGCAAATTAGCATTGTATTATCAAATCGAGAGTCCCGCGGCAACGGGGTCAGTTCCCATGAGTTACATTGGTCCCGTGGGATGTGGGGGTGCCACCCACGGGGACATTCGGGGGCTGTTTCGAGTTTTCACCCTCTAACGCCATGTTTTTAATCTTAAGTCTAGAAATATGCAAATTACCACCATATTTTAAAACCGGTAGTCTCGCTGCGGTGGGGTCAGTTTCTACGAGTTACATTGGTCCCGTGTGAGGTGTTGGTGCCACCCTTGGGGACGTTCGGGGGACTCTTTGAGTTTTCACCCTGTAACACCATGTTTTTAAGCCTGAGTTTAGCAGTATGCAAATTACAGTCGTATTCTAAAATCGGGAGTCCCGCGGCTGCGGGGTCAATTCCACCCTCTAACGCCATCTTTTAAAGCTTCAGTCTAGAAATATGAAAATTATCATCGTATTCCCAAATCGAGAGTCCCACGAATGCGTGGTTAGTTCCTACGATTTACAATGGTCCCGTGGGTGGTGTTGGTGTCACCCATGGGGACGTTCGGCTGCAGTTTCGAGTTTTCACCCTCTAATGCCATTTTTTAAGCCTAAGTATAGAAATATACAAATTACCATCGTATTCTCAAACTGAGAGTCCCGTGGCTGCGAGGTCAGTTCTTATGAGTTACATTGGTCCCGTTGGAGGTGTTGGTGCCACCCACGGGGACGTTGGGGTGTCATTTCGAGTTTTCACCCTCTAACGCCTTATTTTTAAGCCTAAGTCGAGAAATATGCAAATTATCGACGTATTCTCAAACCGTGAGTCTCGCGGCTGCGGGGTCAGTTCCTACTCTAACGCCATGTTTTTAAGACTAAGTATAGAAATATGGTAATTATCGTCATATTCTCAAACCGTTAGTCCCACGGCTGCGTGGTCAGTTCCTACGAGTTACATTGGTTCCGTGGGAGGTGTTGGTGCCACCCACGGGCACGTTCGTGGGTTATTTCGAGTTTTTACCCTCTAACACCAAGTTTTTAAACCTAATTCTAGAAATATGAAAATTATCATCGTATTCTAAAGCTGGGAGTGCCCCGGCTACGGGGTGAGTTCTTACGACTTACATTGGTTCCGTGTGAGGTGTTGGTACCACCCACGGGGACATTCGGGGGTTGTTTTGAGTTTTCACCCTCTAACGCCATGTTTTTAATGCTAAGTCTAGAAATGTGAAAATTATCGTCGTATTCTCAAACCGGGATTTCTGCGGCTACGAGGTCAGTTGCTACGAGTTACATTAGTCCCCTGGGAGGTGTTGGTGCCACCCACGGGGTCGTTCGGGGGACGTTTCGATTTTTCACCCTCCAACGCCATTATTTTAAGCAAAAGTCAAGAAATTCGCAAATTATCATCGTATTCTCAGACTGGGAGACCCGTGGCTGCAGGGTCCGTTCCTACGAGTTACATTGGTCCCGTGGGAGGTGTTGGTGCCACCCACGGGGACATTCAAGGGTTGTTTCGAGTTTTCACCCTCTAACACCATGTTTTTAATCCTAAGTCTAGAAATATGCAAATTACCATCGTATTCTCAAATCGGGATTCCTGCGGCTAAGAAAGTCAGTTCCTACGAGTTACATTGGTCTCGTGGGAGGTGTTGGTGCCACCCACGAGGACGTTCGGGGACTGTTTGGAGTTTTCACCCTCCAACCCCATGTATTTAAGCAAAAGTTTAGAAATGTGCAAATTATCATTGTAGTCTCAAACTGGGAGACCCGCGGCTGCGGGGTCAGTTCCTACGAGTTACATTGCGCCCGTGGGAGGTGTTGGTGCCGCCCATGGGGATGTTCGGGAACTATTTCGAGTTTTCAACCTCTAACGCCATGTTTTGATTATGTCTAGAAATATGCAAATCACCATCGTATTCTCACATCGATAATGCGGCTGCTTGGTCAGTTCCTACGAGTTACATTAGACCCGTGGCAGGTGTTGGTGTCACCCATGGGGTCGTTCGGGGGTTGTTTCGAGTTTTCCCTCTCTAATTCCATGTTTTTTAGCCTAAGTCTTGAAATATGAAAATTAGCATTGTATTATCAAATCGAGAGTCCCGCGGCAACGGGGTCAGTTCCCATGAGTTACATTGGTCCCGTGGGATGTGGTGGTGCCACCCACGGGGACGTTCGGGTGCTGTTTTTAGTTTTCACCCTCTAATGCCATGTTTTTAATCTTAAGTCTAAAAATATGCAAATTACCACCATATTTTCAAACCGGTAGTCTCGCTGCGGTGGGGTCAGTTTCTACGAGTTACATTGGTCCCGTGTGAGGTGTTGGTGCCACCCTTGAGGACGTTCGGGGGACTCTTCGAGTTTTCACCCTGTAACACCATGTTTTTAAGCCTGAGTTTAGCAGTATGCAAATTACAGTCGTATTCTAAAATCGGGAGTCCCGCGGCTGCGGGGTCAGTTCCACCCTCTAACACCATCTTTAAAAGCTTCAGTCTAGAAATATGAAAATTATCATCGTATTCTCAAATCGAGAGTCCCACGAATGTGTGGTTAGTTCCTACGATTTACATTGGTCCCGTGGGTGGTGTTGGTGTCACCCACGGGGACGTTCGGGGGCTGTTTCGAGTTTTCACCCTCTAATGCCATTTTTTAAGCCTAAGTATAGAAATATACAAATTACCATCGTATTCTCAAACTGAGAGTCCCGTGGCTGCGAGGTCAGTTCTTATGAGTTACATTGGTCCCGTTGGAGGTGTTGGTGCCACCCACGACGACGTTGGGGGGTCATTTCGAGTTTTCACCCTCTAACGCCTTATTTTTAAGCCTAAGTCGAGAAATATTCAAATTATCGACGTATTCTCAAACCGTGAGTCTCGCGGCTGCGGGGTCAGTTCCTACTCTAACGCCATGTTTTTAAGACTAAGTATAGAAATATGGTAATTACCGTCATATTCTCAAACCGTTAGTCCCACGGCTGCGTTGTCAGTTCCTACGAGTTACATTGGTTCCGTGGGAGGTGTTGGTGCCACCCACGGGCACATTCGTGGGTTATTTCGAGTTTTCATCCTCTAACACCAAGTTTTTAAACCTAATTCTAGAAATATGAAAATTACCATCGTATTCTAAAACTGGGAGTGTCGCGTCTACGGGGTGAGTTCTTACGAGTTACATTGGTTCCGTGTGAGG